>JASDQU010817521.1:21665-37138 GCA_032191745.1 Picea mariana
GGTACAAGAAGCTGTAAGGATAGAGTGTGACAGTCAGAGTGCAATTTTCTTGGCGAAGAACCCTGCTTATCATTCAAAGACAAAGCACATTGATGTTCAATATCACTTTGTGAGAGACATGATTGAAGAAAATAAAGTATCACTGATGAAGGTGGACACTTTGAAGAATGTTGCAAATTCATTAACAAAATCTGTGAGCACTGAGAAATTCTCTTGGTGTAGAGGATCCATGGGCATTGCTGCCCTGGATTGTTGACTATGTAACCCTGTAACCCCCTGTGTGCAAAGAAAACAACATGTGGGAGAATGTTGGGTATGTGTTATATTCTTTGGACGAGCAATAGTGTTTGAGTGTCTACGCCAGGTGTGCAGGGGGGAAGAGCCCCCCGTGCGGGGGTTTGGGGGCAGCGCCCCCGAATTTTTTTTTCGCACCGAGACGACATATTTTCGGGACCACATTTTATTTAGGTGGTTTTTTGGCACATGGTTTTTTGCCGATGGTTTTCTATTTCCGGTTAAGGAATTAGGGTTTTGGACTAATCTAGGTCATTGGGTTAGGGTTTTGGATGCCGCTGGCTCCTATATGTATATTGTATTGTAAACAATGTAACACAAGATATGAATATAATATATGTTGGTTTTCCCGGTTTGGGTTTCCAGGTGAAAAATCTTTGTGTAATGTTTGTATTTTCCATTGTATCTTTTATGTTCTTTTCTGAATATCAGTTTGCAGTAGATATTGTACAAGGTTAGAATTTACAAAGATCATATAGAACAATTATTCATCACCCATTTCTCTGCAGCCTAACTCTGAGCTAGTTGGGATTTATGTGGAATAATCCAAATGCTTCTCCCCCAAAGATCCAGTACTCGCCTCTAAGATATTTGTTATGTTGTGTTAAGTATAAACCCACAATGAGTTTCTCAAGCTATCATCATTCTCCTCAAAGGTGTTTTTTCTAGTGATTTTGTCACATGGGATGGCCATCCTCCTTTCACCAATGGAGCCACCTAGAGCACAGTGACCTTCACAACTAATATGGGTGTTATATGTATATTCATCTAATCAAAGATTCATTATATTAACCATAGAATCACTCCCATTTGACTAGCACCCCTCACCAAATCGAAATTATTTCTTAAACCAAGCGGGTATTTTGACCAAAGAAATAATTGGTATCTTTGGGTTTCTCCAATATCCCTATTTATATTTCAAAGATGTCAATTTTCTCAGAGAAATATTTAACATATATGGACTTGATCTAGCATACACATTAGATCATATATTAACAACTAGCAAACCCATGCTTCACTTATCACCAACAATTCTACAATTTCATTTTTTTTAAATGTGATTCATGTGCAACTCAACACTAATCAAAACAATAGAAAGATCATGCCATTGACCCTCATCTTTAGTGGATTGCACATTCTTTTCACAACTTTTTCTTCCTGAGCCATTTGTTGTTGATGCATGGATCAATGATTTCTTCCAAAACCCAATTTGAATATTGGTAGGATGAGTGTCAATAATTCCTATATGCCTTCAACATCTCCCATTGCGACAAGCATCCAAAACTTAGACATTGTAGATGTCCAAACACCATCATATCCTTAACTTTCACCAATGAAACATGGTAGTATGCAAATCCACTACCATTACCTTGCCCCATTCCTAGAAACACAACCACACTAATCATGATCACTCTAGGTTAAAGTGGCTCTAATCCAACATGAAGAAGTAATTCATGCCACTCTCATTAAATAATTTAGGCCTACCATGCTCTAATGCACTATTTAGGAAACACCCAAGCCACTTTCACTATAGAGTGGGGCCTATTAGGCTTTGATATCAAATATCAAAACCAAGCACATAAAGGATAATAAAGAAAACATTTGTAAAGAGAAACATCAAACAAAAACAAGCATGTGCATAAATACACAACTCTCTAAATCCAAAGGAAAATCGAGATTTGTGCAAAAACATTGACAACTTGAAACTTTTAAATTACAAAAATAAATATAATATCAATTATATATATGAAAACATAAATAAATTATTCAAAATAATTCTATATTAAATTTAAATTTAATAATGTAGATATGATATATTCCTTTAATAAAAAAAACTCAAATTTAAACCTAATTTAAAGTTTGGTTGTGATTTGAAACAATTTTCTTGATTTTAATCTAGACAAGATCATATAAATAAAATGAAATCCACATTTTTAGCGATTCGGGAAATTATGTGTATATTAATTTATAAATAAACCTTATGTGTATTATTAATTTATAAATAAATCTAATTTAAAGTTTTGAATGTAAACAATATTCTTGATTTTATTTTAAAGAAGATATATTGATCATAGAAACAAAACAAGTGTTGTATGGCAGTGTAGTCCATGTTGCCACGTAAGTTTTAAAATGAAGAATATATTGGATTTAGAATTTGATTTTAAATATTTTTACTAACGAAATGACCTAAATAAATCTGTTTTGACAAGAACTATAGTCACCTGGCTACTAGATGAACTAATAAACAATTCGTGAATCAAAATTTCAAAGAAATGAATAAAGTTGAAGGATGACCATAGGCATTGATATTCCCTGCATCGACGCGTCGTTTCCTAAACTTGTGCGCAAAATAAAATTGACTATAGAAAGCACCAATGTAGTGTACACTAAACTCTCCTTTCCTAGTAAATTATACTCTCCTCTGACATCTCTGAGCAGTTTCTGCAACTCGCAAAATTCCTGAATAACGACGAACATCAGCCTGAGTCACACAGTCGTACTTTAAGCCACCTATTTATATCTTGAAATAACCCTCATGGAACCCAATATTTGTCAATCAAAATGTGTTCTTTCATAAGCATGTTAACTCAAGTTATATTTGATAAGAATTCATGTGAATGCATGCTAGCTGCCATGATATTCGATTTGAATACTATATATTCTTATTGCTCACTTTGTTCATCCATAAAAACAAAATTGCAACTGGAAAAATGGTTTGGGTGGTGTAATAACGATAAAAAGGAAATCAAATCTATTAATCGCAGGGGGAAATCTATAAGATTTTCATATCGTCAATCACCATTCCATAGTTACAGACCAACTCGATCAAATGGCTCTTTCTTCAG
The DNA here is from genome assembly GCA_032191745.1 of Picea mariana. Taxonomy (NCBI): domain Eukaryota; kingdom Viridiplantae; phylum Streptophyta; class Pinopsida; order Pinales; family Pinaceae; genus Picea; species Picea mariana. The sequence goes on from JASDQU010817521.1 coordinate 24,806, forward strand.
AAACACATTTTCCCCTTGATATCCCCAATCTAAATTAGTTGTTTTCCCATCGAGCAATCTGAGGAACTTCGTCAAAGAGGAGTGATACAATTCGGGTTGGGGTACCTGCTGCCAATCGATCTACATAAGGTGCATTCATATTTTCTCAAAACCTGAGAATAAAGGTAAACAAGGTTTCCTCCATACTCTACACCATCTAGATCAATTAACTGTAATTTTATATCGTGTTGTATGTGTCTCCGAATTTCAGAAGCTTCTTGGCCATTGCAACAAAATGGTATTAGAAAGCATATATAACATGTTATATTTCCTATTTCCAAGAAACAACCTCGCTTATGTTGCATGGTGCACCACCCTTCACTTGTTACACTTGTTTATTACAGAGCACCAACTTTCATTCGTTGCATGCCTCTCAAGGTGCACGGGGCAAGATGTGATTTACGTGTATGGCCAGCTAGCATAACATGGCTCAAGCAAGGATCTACACTTTTGATATGAATAATCTTATATGAATGTAACACCCTGTTTCCCCTAGTCTGTAAAAATAACTATATTGGCCAAGAACTATGGCAAACTCAAAGATGTGAATGTTTGATTTGACGGACCTTTGTATAAAAGGTCGATGAATGTAAATTATGTTATGAATATGTGTTGCATGACTTCTGGGAGGGGGATGTGCGAAAAGAGACCACGATGGCTAATGAGAGGTGGTGGAAGGGACTTGGAATGGTTGCATTAACTTCCACTGAACCAATACCATACTGGTTTTTACTTGCTCAAAGACCAAAGCAACTCTCTGACCCTGGAATGAATTACCCTCCAGGATGGTAGGTGGGGAGGCTACTCAAGAGTTAATGAGGGGATGGGGGAGAACCGCCCATCCATAGAAGTTCTCAGACCTGACCACGTACGGGGGAATTCACACCACACACAATCTTGTAGAAAAAGGCAAGAAAGGAAGTGTGGGGGGAGAGAGGAGAGAACACACACGACAGGGATCGCAGAAGAAAAATCGGAGGAACTCTAGAAATACAGGGAGTTATGAACAAAGGAGAAGGAGAGTAACCTTCGTCCTTGACTTCTGTTGAGCTGGAAGTAGGAGACTGAATCTCAAAGCATCGTGGTCTAGCTCGGGGGTGGCTAGTGGTAAATCCGTCTGGAGTCACTAAGCCTACAGTTGGGTGGAAACGAGCACCCCTCTCAGTAGTCGCATCACGTCTGGTGTTTTTGATAAGTGTTATGTCTTGAATTTTGAATTGAATATGACAAACGCATGCTCATGTTTATACACTCATAAATGGTTTCTGTATAGAAGTGCTTGCCTTGTGTTTTGATTGGAAATAATGGATTCATGCTTATACTTATATAAACATAATCAGTTTATGTATAGAATGAATAAGTTCAGAATACGAGTCTGTTCCCTTGAGAATTGTCCCATCTACTTGACTCGCGTTATGTCCTGGTTTAATTTCCCGAAGGCACCTTCTCCTGGGAAGTTTTCTCGCATTCCAGAGTCGGAGTGAGTTCCTTGAAAAGACTACCGTTATAGTAAACCCACAATTTTACTTTACCCCTGTCACAAAGTTCATAGCTCAGCGAATTAGGAAGGTTTTTCATTCAGGTCACCAAGCCTAGGGATAATTACCCAAGAACCCTCTGAAGGATCATGTAATCTGAGTCTGGAAACCTTGTACAAGAAAGAGTAGTTCTCTCAGGTTTTGAAGTCATGGGAGTTCGAAGCCCTGAGAGGTTGAATCTCGTGATTCAAGCTCAGAAAGGACAGCGAGTCCAATTATTAAAAGAGAATACCCCATTGTTTGGTAAACGAACGATTAGAATCCTTTCGGAAATACTCGAGATCTGTCAAGACCGATGGATCTAGAGGAGGAGCGTAGGCATTAACACCTCGACCCCTTCAGCCTTCGCAAGTAGCGATGGGGTCCAAGACCATAGATCCAAGGATCTATTGGATTTCTATTGACTGTCGATCTTAACCTTTGCATAAGTAGGAGAGTGGACTCAACAATGTCCTGAAAGTACCGAAGTATTCAGAACCGTCCATCGACACAGGACACGTGGTAGTCGGGTAGCATTTCGTTGACTCGTGACATGGAGTGGTCAAAGGGTAGGACTGCACGAACTCATGATTCGTGAAATTGTGACTTGATTGTGGTCGTTGATCCATGAGTGATCTAGACCATCAGTTTAGCRTGAATAAGTTTCGGTGTTTCGGCACCTGGGAAACCAGAGGGCAAGACCCCTCATTTTCGAAAGTCGTGAAATCCCCGTATACGAAACCCCGATGTGCTCTATGGATGAGCCCTAGGTCACAGGACAGGGTCATGTGGTAGAAAGGAGGAGTCCTGAAAGGATTTGGACTGTCCATTTGTAGAGGATGCGTGGTGAAAATCTAAAGCCATCAAGGTTTTGGACATTGGAGAAATAGGAGTGAAGATCCCGCCAGAATCCCGAAAGGTAGAATGTTGGGATTTAATCTGATCCATTGATCAAGTCGACGATCTGGACCATAGATCCGAATGATACCAGGCTTTCGGGTTTCGGGGATTGAAGGAACAAGGGTTCCTTGCAACAAAAATCTCGAAAGCTAAGTTCTGGTAGTGCCATTTGGCATTAGCGCATGTTCACGGAGGTGGTCACATGGAGTAGGAAAAAGGGGAGCTAAGGAGCTCGTTAACCCCATTTTGGGTTTTGGCATTTCAAGGGACAAGGAGCCGAGGAGAGCTTGCACATAGAAATCCTGAAACGCGAAAACCAGAAGCGCCTTTTTGGTAAGGCCTATGGTCCTAGCCAACAATCGCATGGAGGAGGATAAGGGAAGGGATGGTCTGTGCTAGGCCCCGTAGAAATTCAGGGATTCTGTCCCTCGAATAAAAGACAAAAAAATTTTGTTGTCGTAGTGGGTGTGTGACAAATTGGTATCAGAGCATGGTTACAACACTTGGCCTGCTTGGACTCGTGAACGAGTTGCGTAGAAAATCCATTTGAAGTACTCTTAAAAGGAGTAACCCTCTATCTTAAACCCCTTTATCAAAAGTCAAAGTCCACCTGAGATACATAAATGTGGTCTTTTAAGTGGCCACACTGGGAAGAGCACCTTGAGAAAGGTCCACCCCAGAGATAAGGGATAAGCATCGGATGATTCCTTTGGAAAGGAAACTGGCAACTTGGAGGGATCTTCTAGTAGCAGAACTAGTTCTTATTCCCGAAGAAAATAGAAGAAGCGAAAGCATTCCAAAAGCCATAATCTCGAAGAATTCAAGAAGGCCAAACCACCCTCTTTCGACGGTGAAATAAAGAAGGGGGAGGAAGCGGAGGCCTGACTGCTTGGACTAAAGAAGTATTTCAGAGTCCACGACTTCTCAGAAAACTTGAAGGCCCGAGTAGCCACTTTCAACTTGAATGGAAATGCTTCTATTTGGTGGGAATATCTTAAGAATGTAAAAGGGATTCACAAAGAGGACCTATCTTGGGAACGGTTTGAGAAATACGTTAGGAAGAAATATCTGTCGAAAAAGTATTTCGACAAAAAGACTAAAGAATTCTATGAACTCAAGCTGGGGCAACTCACCATAGAGGAATATGTCAACAGATTCCTCGAGTTACTGAGGTATGTACCCTATATAAAAGCAAAAAAGGAAAAGGTGCAATGATTCATCAGTGGACTACCTAAGGACTATCAGAACATGACTGATTTTGACGAGCCAAAGACCCTAGAAGACACTATCTGAAAGGAAATATATTGTTATGAAAAACTTGGGCATCGGACAGAACCTCGGGAAGGTTGGAAGTAGAAGAATAGTTTGGGATTCCAGTGAAAGGGGTTTAAATCCCCAAAATTTAAAAACTATAAAAGGACTCAAGGATGAGCTTCCCAACCCAAAGTGTACATCAGCAGAATTTCCCCTCCCAGAGCGGAAATAAAACTTCTGGATCTACCCCAGGAAAAATTGATAACCCAAAGAGAGAACCCTTGAAATGTTGGGGTTGTGGAGAAGAACATCTATTGAGGGACTGCCCGCACCGACAACAAAACAGTCGGAGAATTTATAGTGTTCAAGAAGCTATCACTGTCAATGAAATGGACAGGAGTGTGCCGAAAATTTATGCAGCCTTGGATAATAAACAAGTTGACCACCAAGCTTCAGTGGTGGAGATGGAAGGTATGATCACTAACCATCTAGTGTCTATTCTAATTGACCCTGGTTCAAATTTGAGTTATATAGCTCCTAAGGCTGTTGATAAGTGTAAATTACAACCACATAAACACGCCAATCCATGGTTGGTATAGTTAGCCACTGGCACCAAAAGAAAGGTAGCAGAGGTCATACCAACTTGCCAATTCACTATGGGTGAATTCCCCACCCAAGCAACCCTTAACATACTACCCCTAGGATCGTATGAACTATTGATTGGTATGGATTGGCTAGCCACATATAAATCCATACTGGACTGTTACCATAAAACCTTAGAATGTGTAAGTGAATAAGGAAGAAGGATAACCCTTCAAAGGATCCAAAAACCTGTCTCTGTGAGACGAATATTATCTTTTCAAATGAGAAAGTATTTTAGAAAGGGATGTCCACTATATGCGATACAGGTGTTGGAATCAGTTTAAGATGACAAACCAAGCCTCGAACACCACCCCACACTAAGAGAATATAGAGATGTATTTCTGGAAGAGGTACCAGGTCTACCTCCGAGAAGAGACATTGAATTCTCGATAGAACTTTCACCAAGAGCGGTGCCAGTGTCTAGGACACCCTATAGGATGAGAACACCCGAGCTAGTTGATCTTAAATTACAACTAAAAGAAATGGTGGACAAAGGCTATATCTGGCCCAGCGTGTCTCCATGGGGAGCACCCGTCCTGTTTGTGAAAAATAAAGATGGTACCCTCCGACTGTGCATAGATTATAGACAACTCAATAAGGTAACCATAAAGAACAAGTTCCCCTTACTGAGGATCGATGACCTGTTCGATCAATTGGGAGGTGCTTCCATCTTCTCAAAGATTAACTTGAGATCTAGATACCATCAAGTTCGAATCAAGGGTGAAGACATCCACAAAAATGCCTTCAAGGCGAGATATGGTCACTATGATTTTGTGGTAGTACCATTTGGATTAACCAATGCCCCTGCCACTTTTATGTGCTTGATGAACAATGTGATTAGCAAATTCCTAGACAAATTTGTACTGGTTTTTATTGACGATATATTAATTTACTCCAAGAATAGAGAGGAACATGAGGAACATCTTAGACTTGTGCTTCAAGTGCTAAGATAACATCATATCTATGCCAAATTTAGCAAGTGTGACCTTTTTAAGAAGCAAATACATTACTTGGGCCATGTCATATCTGAAGAAGGAGTAGCAGTAGACCATGACAAGATCAAGTCTATCATGGAATGGCCTACCCCAAAGGACGTTTCAGATATCAGATCCTTTATGGGCTTAGCGGGATACTATAAGAGATTTATAAAAGGATTCTCCAAGATTGGTTGTCCAATCACTGCTCTCCAGAAGAAGGGAGATAAATTCATGTGGACAAAAGAATGTGAAGAAAGATTTCAATCCCTAAAACATCTACTAACCCACGCACCCTTGTTGAAGATCATCGATCCCGAAGCTGAMTTCCTCATGTGCACAGATGCCTGCAAGGAAGGGCTCGAAGGAGTCCTTATTCAAGGAGGAAGTGTAGTCTGCTATGAATCCGAAAAATTGAATGAGCACGAATTCAACTATGTGACCCATGATCTAGAGCAGGCCGCCATAGTGMACACCTTAAAAATGTGGAGGCATTAACTCCTGGGAACGAAATTTTTACTTATGACAGACCACTATGGATTGTGAGATCTGTTTGACCAACCAAAGCTCAATGCTAGACAATCTAGGTGGATGGACCTCCTTAGCGAGTTTGATTTTGAAATCAAACATATTAAAGGAAAGGAAAATAAGATGGCCAATGCCCTTAGCAGAAGTATGAAAACAATTCACCTGGAAGTGGTGAGCACCTGTGAGACGAATGTCAAGGAAAGAGTTAGGAATGCACAAGAAACAGACACATTATTCCAGACCGTGAACTTGTACCTAGAGAAAGAACCCACAGGAATAAAGTATGAAGGCTACTAGATGATAGATGGAGGTCTGCTAACTTACAAAAACAGATTGTATATTCCAGATTGTGATGACTTGATGAGGTTCATAATGGATGAACTACAGAAATGACGATATATTGGTTATCCAAGATACCAGAAGATGATCACGGCCACCAGGAAACAATTCTATTGGCCTAGATTGAAGAAAGACATAGCTGAATACTTAGCCAAATGCATAGAATGCCAACAGGTTAAAGCAGAACATCGACACCCAGCATGATTATTACAACCTTTACCAATCCCGGAGTGGAAATGGGACACCATCTCCATGGATTTCATCACCGGATTACCAACCTCGACCAAATAGAATGATGCCATCATGGTAGTGGTGGATAAATTGAGCAAGTCCGCTCATTTTATCCTTGTCAATTTGACTTGCAAGGCAATAGACATCGCCAACCTATTCATGAAGGAGATATTCAAACTACATGGTATCCCTAAAGAGATCGTGTCTGACAGAGACACAAAATTTACTTCCAACTTTTGGAAATCCTTGATGGTTGGTCTAGAGACCAAATTATAGTTTAGCATAGCCTATCATCCTCAAACCGATGGACAGACGGAAAGAGTGAACCAAATATTAGAAGACATGCTAAGGATTCATGTAATGCATCAACCCAAAAAGTGGGAAGATTACCTGCCACTGGTGGAATTCGCCTACAACAACGGCTACCAAGAATCCATGAAGACGAGTCCTTTCAAATTCCTCTACGGTAGGCCGTGCAACACTCCAGTCAGTTGGAGTAATCCCATAAACAGAATTACTATTGGACCCAACATGTTGAATGAAATGGAACAACAAGTGATTCAGATAAAACAAAATCTAAAGTTCGCTCAGAACAGACAGAAAAGTTACGCTGATCGAAAGAGACTTCAAGAGAATTCAAGATGGGAGACCACATATATCTCAGAGTTAGGCCCAAGAAGAGTTCCCTGAGGATGGGATCTTGTTCCAAGTTGGCACCTCAGTATTGTGGACCCTTTGAAGTTCTAGATAGAGTGGGACCTGTAGCCTATAGGCTAGCACTTCCTCCCACAGTAAAAGCACATAATGTTTTCCATGTTTCATTATTGAAGAAATATGTACATGATTCTAATCATATAATTGAATGGTCTATGAACCAGGTGGAACCAGAGGGAGAATTCTTTCCAGAACCTCAATTCATACTAGAAAGAAAGGAAACCCCACTCAGGAACTGAACCATTGCACAGGACAAGGTGCAGTGGAAACATTTTGGCCCAAATGAGGCTACGTGGGAAATGGAAGATGCCATGAAATAGGCATATCCAATTTTGTTTACTTCTATACATACACGTCATATTGATAGATAGAACATCGAGGATGATGATCCTTTAAGGGGGAAGGAATTCTAACACCCTGTTTCCCCCAGTCTGTAAAAATAACTATATTGGCCAAGAACTATGGAAAACTTAAAGATGTGAATGTTTGATTTGACGGACCTTTGTATAAAAGATCAATGAAGGTAAATTATGTTATGAATATGTGTTGCATGACTGCTGGGAGGGGGATGTGCTAAAAGAGACCACGATGGCTAATGAGAGGTGGTGGAAGGGACCTAGAATGGTTGCGTTAACTTCCACTGAAACAATACCATACTGGTTTTTACTTGCTCAAAGACCAAAGCAACTCTCTGACCCTGGAATGAATTACCCACCAGGATGGTAGGTGGGGAGTCTCCTCAAGAGTTAATGAGGAGATGGGGGCGAACCGCCCATCCGGAAAAGCTCTTAGACCTGACCACGGACAGGAAAATTCGCGCCACATACAATCTTGCAGAAAAAGGCAAGAAAGGAAGTGTGGGGGGGAGAGAGGAGAGAACACGCATGAAAGGGATCATGGAAGAAAAACCAGAGGAAATCTAGAAATATAGGGAGTTATGAATAGAGGATAAGGAGAGTAACCTTCATCCTTGACTTCCGTTGAGCTGGAAGTAGGAGACTGAATCTCAAAGCATCATGGTCTAGCTCGGGGATGGTTAGTGGTAAATCTGTATGGAGTCACTGAGCCTACGGTTGGGTGGAAACGAGGACCCCTCTCAGCATTCACATCACGTCTAGTGTTTCTGATAAGTGTTGTGTCTTGTATTTTGAATTGAGTATTAAAAATGCATGCTCATGTTTATATGCTCATAAATGGTTTCTGTATAGAAGTTTTTTCCTTGTGTTTTGATTGGAAATAATGGATGCATGCTTATACTTATATGACCATAATCAGTTTATGTATAGAATGAATAAGTTCAGAATACGATTCTGTTCCCTTGAGAATTGTCCCATCTACTTGACTAGCACTATGTCCTGGTTTAATTTCCCGAAGGCACCTTCTCCCAAGAAGTTTCCTCACATTCCAGAGTCGGAGTGAGTTCCTTGAAAAGAATACCATTATAGTAAACCCACGAGTTTAATTTACCCTTGTCACAGAGTTCATAGGTCGGTGAATTAGGAAGTCTTTTCAGTCAGGTCACCAAGCCTAGGGATAATTACCCAAGAACCCTCTGAAGGATCATGTAATCTGAGTCTGGAAACCTTGTACAAGAAAGAGTAGTTCTCTCAGGTTTCGAAGTCGTGGGAGTTCGAAGCCCTGAGAGGTTGAATCTCGTGATTCAAGCTCAGAAAGGACAGCGAGTCCAATTATCGAAAGAGAATACCCCATCATTTGGTAGACGAACGGTCAGAATCCTTTTGGAAATACCCCAAATCTGTCAAGACCGATGGATCTAGAGGAGGAGTGTAGGCGTTAACACCTCGACCCCTTCATCCTTCGCAAGTAGAAATGGGATCTAGGACCGTAGATCCAAGGATCTGTCGGAGCTCTATTGACTGTCGATCTTAACCTTTGCATAGGAAAAAGAGTGGACTCGACAATGTCCTGAAAGTCCCAAAGTATTTGGAACCGTCCATCAACAAAGGACACATTATAGTTGGGTTACATTTCGCTGACTCATGACTTGGAGTGGTCAAAGGGTAGGACTGCACGAAATCATGATTCGTGAAATCACGACGTGATCATGGTCGTTGATCCATGAGTGATTTGGACCATCGGTTTAGCGTGAATAATTTTTGGCATTTCGGCACCAGGGAAACCAGAGGGCAAGACCCCTCATTTTCGCAAGTCATGAAATCCCGGTATACGAAACCCCAACGCAATCTGTGGATGAGCCCTAGGTCACAGGACAGGGTCATGTGGTAGAAAGGAGGAGTCCCGAAAGGATTTGGACCGTCCATTTGTAGAGGACGTGTGGCGAAGATCTAAAGCCAACGGTGTTCTGGACATCAGAGAAATAGGAGTGAAGACCCTGCCAGAAGCCCAAAAGGTAGAATGTCAGGATTTAATCTAGGCCGTTGATCAATTCGACGATCTGGATGATACCAGGCTTTCGAGTTTTGACGATTGAAAGAACAAGGGTTCCTTGCAACAAAAATCTCGAAAGCTGAGTTTCAGTAGCACCATTTGGCGTTAGCGTGTGTTCATGAAGGTGTTCGCATGGAGTAGGAAAAAGGGGAGCCAAGGAGCTCATTAACCCCATTTCGGGTTTCAATATTTCAAGGTACAGGGAGCCGGGGAGAGCTCGCACACACAAATCCCGAAATGTGAAAACTAGAAGTGCCTTTTTGGTAAGGCCTATGGTCCTAGACAACAATCTCATGGAGGAGGATAAGGGAAGGGATGGTCTGCGTTAGGCCTTGTAGAAATTTAGGGATTCCGCCCCTCAAAGAAAAGAAAAAAAAAATTAGTTGTTGTAGTGGGTGTGTGACAATGAATAATTAATTATTATTATGTGAAATGTCGTTTCTTTTTCCCACAGACAGTTGGAATCTTGCATGAAATGTCTTTGTCCCAAAGACAGTTGGAAGCCTGAATGCAATAAATGTTACAGAAGTGGACAATGGCTAAGCCACTACTGCACTTAGACATTTACAATGGAAACCTGTCCTCTTATCGGGTTCTCAGTGATGTATTTCAGGTAATCATTTAGATCTTCAATGCCCTCCTTCCTTTCGGTGCTTCTGGATTCTGTATTTTGCATTATCCATAACCACTATAATCTAATGGTACACTAATGTATCAATGTATTATCATGTACAAGTACAATTATGTATCTGGGATCCCACATTTCGATTAAATGACATCAATCCTATTCCAAGTGAATTAGATAGGGACAAAGTAGCTGGAAGATCTAATATGGTTGCGGAGGTGCCAAGCATCGCATGAATTTCCATGGGAAATACAATGGAAGGAGCCAATGCATACTAGTATTTGGTATTTTATCTACGATAACCATGTATATTGGCAGGAAAGGTGGCGGTTCAGTTATGGTGGAAATGTTCAATGTAGATGAAATACAATGGAACGGAAAGAGATTCAGAGGTGTAAAAATGTAGGAGTGAGTTGTGACTGAGGGTGTCGATCAGGCGGAGAGGGATGTGAGCATATAACCATTGGGAAAATGACATGTGTTGGAGGAATACCCTGAAGTGATTTTGGTTTTAGTTGTACACCTTCTGTTTTCGTTTATTGGTGGCAAGCTGACCCCCCTCTCTTGAAGCACAATTTCTTCACCCCCATGTCTATCTCAATAAACAAATGTCCTGGTTGTTATGTGACACTTTTATGGCCCTGGTCTGTGAATTAATTCTATTTGGAGACCAGACTATGGACGATGTCCTCACCAATTTTGACACCAACTTGGGAGTTCCTTACATTAAACTAACTTTGCTTGTTCTGCTTGCTAGATCTTGGACTAAAGTCCTATTAATGGAAACTCGACCAAATTCTCTATCTAATCAATCAGATGCACATAAGATCCTTCCTTCCTTCTGGTTGGATGGTATATTGTAAATAAAGGGCAAAGGGGAGCGAAGAAGGAAAGGTTGAAGGAATTATCCTTCCTTCCTATGGATAGAACCCATAACCTATGTTGTACATCTGATGCTAGTCTTTCCTCTCATTTTTTCCCCCATGCCTTAATATTGATGGACTTATCTTTCCAGCTAAAAAGAACCTTGTTTTGGATAATAAGAGGTTCATCTTGATCATTAGCGGGTTAATTGGAATCGTTTTCCTTGGGGCACCATTCATACCTAGTATCTGTGATGCATTTCAATTCACAGGGGCCACAATAATAGTTTGTATTAGGTTCATCTTCCCAACTTCCATTGCTCTCAGGTAAAGAAAGGTTGCTTTTCATTTTTTATTGTGTCTTTTACCTTTCTAACATGTAAATTCTAACCTCAATTATTTTTTAATTGAAGAGGCACTAATGGAATCTCAACAAAGAAGAACATATATCTCTCATTGTTTATGATTTTTCTTGCAGTAGTTTCAAGTTCAATTGCTATATTTAGTGACATTAATTCTATGTTCAAGAAAAATTAATAGGCTCTCTATGATCTTGAGAATGATATTTTTATTAAGAGAAGGCGGTGCGTACATATACATATTATTTGGAGAAGAACCAAGAAAATAAAGATGATCTAGGAATTTGCTTGTAGAGGAACGAAGTCGACCAATGGGAGAGGAAATTATGCCATTTATGCAAGAACTACAGATAAAGGAAAGTGTTTATCATGAAATAAATACCTTTTTCTCCAAGTGTTTTTATACCAAATCCTTCACTCGGCTTCTATCAATTGTTTCTCAAATTAGTACACAAGAAAGGAAAGAGTTTATATAGTTCCACAGAGACTAGAATTGATGAGTTCACAAAAGTAAGGGAAGATGCGAGAGAGCCGAGCCATCCAGAATCTTCTTGATCTGAGCATCAAAGCCTCTTGACCTGATCTACCTGAGCATCTTGAGTCGGAGAAAGTCTCAAACATTGAAGGAAGCTTCTCAATTTTTTCCTCTAGCAGAGTAATATAAATTTGATTTATTCCTCTAGCTGAGTAATCCGAATCTAAATACAGAAGATGATATAACATGGATGATCAGGATAAATATTCAGACGTAGAGTGTGGGGCTATTGATTTTGAAGGTGAGTTTATTCTCATTTTTTTTTAAATCTAATTTTTCTATTCATTAAGAATTACACATCTCCCTCATACTAATAAATACACCATTGAAATGTTTTAACAATAACAATTTTTTTACTTCCAATTCTTATATATATATATATATATATATATATATATATATAT
>JASDQU010817521.1:43090-58480 GCA_032191745.1 Picea mariana
CTCCCACCTATCTCTATCTCTCAGCCCCTCTTTCTCTCTTTCTCATTATAACTCCCTCTCTATCTCTCTCCATCTCACTCTCTAACTCTCTTATTCTCTTGTTGGATCTCTCCCTCCCTCCCTCTCTCTCTACCCTATCCTTTCTACCCCACCTCTATGTCTTGCTCTTTCCCCTTCTCATAGAATCTCTCTCTATTGCCCTACTCCCTCTCTCTCCTCTCTCTCTCTCTATCCTACACATGATATCTCTCTCCCACCCCTCTCTCTCTATCCCCCCTCTTGGTTTCCTTCTCCCTCCCTCTCACACTCTTAAACACTCCCTCTCTCTCTCCCCCTCCCTCCCACTATCTCTCCTCTCCTTCCTTCTCCTACATCTACTCATCTCCCCCTCACTTTGTATCTCGCTCCCTCTCTATCCCACACTCTTCCCCCCTTTCTCTCCTTACCTCTTTACCCCTCTTTTCTCTCTCTCTCTCTCCACCCTTCCTCTCACTCTCTCTCTCTCTACCCCCCATCTTGGTCTCCCTCTCTATCCCTCTCACACTCTCAAACTATCCCTCTCTACTCACATTCTCTCTTTTCCTCTTGCATCTAACCCTCCCCCTCTCGTTCACCATATCCCCCTCCCTCTATCTCCCCCACTCTCCCCCATTGATCTAATTTCCTCTGTCTACCCCCCTTCCCTCTCTCTCTCTATCTCTCTATCCCCCCTCATTGTCTCCCTCCCCCTCACTCGAGTATACTCTCTCTTTGTATTCCTCTCTCCCCCTCTCACACTCTCTTTCTTCCTCTCTCTCTACCCCCCCTCTTTGTCTTCCTTTCTATAACTCTCACACACACTCTCTCTACCCCCCCTCTATGTATTCCTCTCTCTCCTTCTCAAACTCTCACACATATAGCAATTTTGGTACATCGCAAGGAAAGAAATGGCCTTGACCTATACATGTCAATACCTAGAACTAGACCTAAACATAGCAAGACCTAGACATGGCAAGGTGTGGCAAGACCTAGACCTATACCTAGACCATAGACCATTACCTAAACCATATACCATGACCTAAACCATAGACCATGACCTAGACCTATACGTTGACCATGACGTAAACTATGACATAGACCTAAAGATAGAGCAAGACCATGACTTAGACCATGGCATAGACCTAGAGCTAAACCTATACCATGAGCATGAACATAACCATGACCTAGACCATGACCTAGATCTAAGCCTAGGAATAATCTATACTCTACCCATAACCCCCTCCACACCCAAGCCCTAAGTGCACTATGTATTTGCCTCTTGTTTAATAATGATATTTTATGGGTATGGCCATTCACATATGGTTTAATAATGATTTCACATGGTTTAATGATAATTATGGTACGTTGATTCTTCTTTTTAATTTTAATAGAAGCATAATATTTTAGTGGACTTGATATTATTTATATGGAATATTTATCCTTCTTTTAATGTTTTTATTAATTCATTTTAAATTCATTTTATCTTTCACATTTCTTACCTTTTTGGTGATTTGGTGATTTGATTGTTAGGTTTTCTCATGTCTCTCTGGGATTTCCCATTGTTTGATTTTATATCATTAAAAATCCATGGTTGATATTTTTTCTTATGATATTGGAATAGATTATGTATTACTGGAACACTTAGTTATTTTTACATTCTACAATATTAGACTATTGTTGTTGGTCATTTATAGCTTGGTAACAAGCGTAACCGTTTAAATTTCCTTGATTTTGTAGTGTTCACAATAAGTGTTCGGCATTCCCTATATTATCTATGATGACACACTTATCGATATGTACTCTCACACTCTCTCTCTCTATCGAACACCCTCCTCCATCCCTTTCTCCCCCTCCCCCTCCCACTATCTCTCCTCTCTCTCTCTCCTACATATATCATCTCTGTTACACATCAAAATTACTCACTTCAATAGTGTCGCAAGTGTCGTCATTACAAGTGTTGTAAGTGTCGCATCTTGTCCGCAAGTGTCACATATTGACCACAAGTGTCACAAACATCATACTTCCATATTGCCTATGTTGTTCCTCTAACAACATCACAAGGAAACTTAAGACACCTCAAAGACTATTTTTGAAGAAGAGAAATCAGTTGACAAGAAGTACAAAACTTTTGCCATTGAAAAAACCACTCAAATATCAAATTTGGAAGGCAGTGCTCCCCTATGCACTGTTAGGGAGTGTTAACACTCCCTGGGCCTCTTTGGGGGAGTGCTAAAATGCTCTATTCCCCACTTTGGGGGAGCGCTACCCTTTCTGAGCAATTTTTGGTTTGTTGAGACAAATAAGGGAAGAATCCCCTCAATTTATGAAGGTGGTTGGATTCGAATAGAAGGTCAAGGCATGATCTTACGGAAGATCCACAACTAAAGGAGAGGAATCCTCAACTTATCCCAAAAATATCTCAAATGGTTGGGCCTCTCCAAGGTTATATAAGGAGGCCTTCACATGGTGAAAGGTAACAAAAAAAGATTGGAGATATGAAACTTAAGATCCCATAAGTGAGATGTTATCAAAGCATAATCAGTGTAGATTACTTGAGCAAAGAGGTTGGACAAGGATAGCTGGAAGAGGCTGTTTCACCTTCATCAAAGGATTGTAGGCATCTTTTACTTGTTCTAATTAATAATCAATGCTTGGTCTATTTCTTTCAAATTTATGTTTGTTCCACATGAATTTGTCTTCAATAGATAGATCTATATTTGAGCTAATATCAATAGAATAGGAATTTCTTTGTATCTTTGTTTGTTCTACAAGAACTATTGAGGAGCTCAGGATTTGAGCTCAACTTGGATCTTGCGAGGACAAATTCCATTAACAAGGTACATATCCTTCTTCTTCCTCTTCGTATATTAGCTTAATTAGATATAAAAAGTATGTCAGTGTCCATGTTAAGCACTTTTCTATCTTGGCCTTAGGAGTATAGAGACCAAGAGGGAATCTGTTTGTCTGCAGGAGGATTCACCTGTAACAGAAATTGGCGACTCCACTGGGGAGGAGTTTTGGTTTTTGTTTCCTTTCCTAGATCTTGTTTTGTCCCTTTTCCCACTGTTTTGACCCTCTCCATATTGTTTTTGATTCTTAGATCTGATTGATTGCCTCTTTCTTTCATCTTATTCACCCTGATTGACTGAGTCTGTTTGGAAATTTGTTTTTCTGAGTACTTTTCTGAGTTTTGAGAGTAGAATGCTCCTCTTTTGTTGTTGTCAGAGAGCTAGCGCTCCCTATTGGCCTCATACAGAGCACTGGAATGCTCTGTTTCCTCTTACACCAGAGCACTACCCCTTTCTATGAGAAATTCTCCAGAATTTTCATCCTCTGAAGCTATTTCTTAGTTTTGGCATTCGCTCAGGAGTTTTATAAACGTAAGTTCATCTTGGTATTGGCCTTCAACACCCTATTTTCTAAGAATTGATCTCTTCTTGTTTGGGATTTTGACGTCTTCTTTCCTTGCTTTGAATTCACTCTTCATCTTTGTTGATTTAGATTTGTCTTATTGTTTTATTCTCATTTATTTGGCTGAGTGGAAACCTTTGTGAGGAATTTCAAAGATCTGTGCACCATCCCATCTGATCTTTGAGGTCATTTTTGCCCAAACATTTTTCAAATTTTTTGATTTTTTGGTTCTCTTTTTGCAAATTTTGTTATCTTTGTCTTTCTTGTTTAATCACAACGAGAGTGTGTCTTTGTTTGTGTGAAATATGCTTCTAGTTGTATGAATCTTATAGATCTTAAAGTCTAAATAACATCAGAAGTTTTTTACATCAAATTGACCATCACTCACACACAAAGTAGCAGGATACTTTTTATGATTGTTATTGAATATTAGAAAGGAATTTTATGAGAATTTTTAGCTTTACACTGAATTTGATTGAGAAACAAATTGATTGAGGACATTGCATCTTAGTGTTTGATAGTGAAAACAACTCTTTCTCTTCCCCTTAAATAGGCATTCATTGAAAGAAAGGGCTTCTTATCATTTCTTATGCATTTTTTGGGAATTGAGTCATAATACCACCAGTTTCATTGTCATACACCCTTTGAGTAAAGAACAGCTGCAAAATGAACGCTAATTAAAAATTATCTAAAACATTTTGTTTTTAGGATCTTCCACCAACATTAGACTAGGATTAGCACTTTGGATTAGACTGTGAGTACAACTCTTCAAATTTTTCAAAAAAAACATTAGCATCCTAAGATAGGGAGAGTCAAATCCAATTGTCGTATAGGCTTTTTGGGATCCCCCTCTCGCACAAGGGTAACGCACGAGGTCACATTCGGGAGTATTACAGAGATTATCCCTCCGTGGTTCAACTATTTGTAGTGGTCGGATCGCATATTTGGGATCACTTGAGAGTATACCCATGATTATGTGTGGGAGTCTCTCGAGTTGATTTCAGACTTGTTATCCTACCCATACGTTTGGATCGGACTTTCGACTGTAACCGCCCAAGGGCTGACTGCGAGTTGGTGTCCTTAGTTGCCATAATCTTTAGGTATTTACACAAGGTGACAGTGAAGGGAAGTCTTCGTTGTACCTGGAGAAGAAGGTGTTCAAACTCACTCGGGCTCCTTGGAGGGTAAATCCATAATTACTGCATGGAAGCTTGCACCAAGGTGGAATTCGGTTAAGCAGATCACCATTGTAACTGTTCCACCATATTCTATCCCCTTCTTGACTTGATCATGCGACGGTGGATTTCATCACCAACTAGTACGGTCATCGAGATAAGGTTTTGTTTGCTTGGTTTTGATTCCTAGATTTTATTAGCGTATGTTGTTTCTTTTCGTTAGTTGGCCCTATATTTTTAGCATGTGTTGTTATTCTCCAAAATTGAGCTTGTAGACGATAAAGGTCTTCTCTGATCGTGTAGGATGCAAGGGTTTCCCCTGGAAGGCTACCAACCCTTACCTCCTAACCCTCCAGAAGACAAATACCATGGAGAGGTAGAAAATCAAGTTGATGCTGAGAGTGTTGTTTCTCCTCCGTTAGACAATCAAGAAGGTGCTTTGGTTACGATTGAGAATCCCACTCCTCACACTACATGTGTGTCGGCAACCCCTCTTGAACCACTTTTGCTTTGTTTAGACTCCCTTGGGAACATCATAGACGAAGAGTTTCCACATTTACCTGAGAGGGAATTTACCGAAGCATATATGGGATCCACAAAACCAATCTTTGGTGATGAGTATAGGACTCCTATTTGTCCTACCACTGCAGTAGATACAAATCCCACACCTTCTCGTTCTGTATGGAGGACTTCATCAAGACGCAATCTATATGAGAATTTTTAATCCATTCGACAACCCTTTAATAATCATGACCCTCTTTTTGAAATTGGGCCATCCAGTGAAACTATGAATCACCCCATCGATCAGATCATTAACCCTACTGTTACGTCAGCACAAGTCCATCCTAATGCTGGACTCATCACCTCTAGTCATTCCCTGATCCATATTTTATGAGAAGAATGAAATGAATACAGATTATTAAAAGGTGCTTAACACAAAATAACTGAGATACAATAAAAATGGTTTTCTATTCAGTAAAAAAATAAGCTGAAACTGTAAAATGCAGTGGAAACAAGCTTGCTGGAATTGTGGCAGCTTATCTCTGAGAAGAGATGTGACGGCAGCGTGCATTCGCAAGAAAAAGATTACAATGAGGCTATGAAGGCCTTTTTAGAATAATAAATAATGAAAAAAACCCTAGACATCCAAAAACCTAACCCTAGGAGATGAAGCGCGAAAAGTCATGTGGGCCCTGTTTGGGTAAGTTAGTACATCAACTTCCTGGGTTCGTAACTTTTGCATACGATCTTTGTTTTAGGAATGTGATAGCCCGTTGGAAAGGTATCATCAAGGAGATTCATTTTGGGGGCTCAATCGTGCCTTTGGTAATCATTTAGGAGATTGATCCTGAAAAACCTTCATTTAGGCCCTCAAAATGGCCCCAAAAGTTAAAACTGCTAAAAAATAGTAAATTCCCAAAATTGTCAGAAAACTGTTTTGAGCCAATTGGAAAAGGTGGGTAGCCACCGATATCCATATAGATCAGTCCTCTCTCCTTAGGAAGCAATGGTATTTATTGTGTTGAGGTCCCCCATCAGATGAGAAAATTTCTGTTGAATTTGGCCCCGGGTGAGCCACTTGCCTTAGTGCAGGAGCTGCCCTGCTTTGACGACTCGATAAAGATGGATCCTTTGTTTTCAAGTGCCCTTGATCCATATTTCCACAATCTGATCATTGGATGCCTGTTGTATGCAGTTAGGGTTGGGATCTGTTGGTGTCAGTTGTTCTGCTACTCATGAGGTGTCCAATAATGGTGGGAAATAAGGGCGAAGGAGATCCACGTTGACCACTAAGTGCAGGACAAGGAAAGGAGGAATGTTGAACTCAAAAGCATTATCCTCCACGGCCTTGGTGATAGTGTACGACCCATAATGGAGTGGGAAAAGCTTCTGATGGGGTCCTGTAAGGTGTTCTTTCTGCAAGTGCACCAAACTTTGTCACCCACCTGAAACTTATGTGGCACTCGATGTTGATCATGGTGTTGTTTGTACTNTGAGGTGTCCAATAATGGTGGGAAATAAGGGCGAAGGAGATCCACGTTGACCACTAAGTGCAGGACAAGGAAAGGAGGAATGTTGAACTCAAAAGCATTATCCTCCACGGCCTTGGTGATAGTGTACGACCCATAATGGAGTGGGAAAAGCTTCCGATGGGGTCCTGTAAGGTGTTCTTTCTGCAAGTGCACCAAACTTTGTCACCCACCTGAAACTTATGTGGCACTCGATGTTGATCATGGTGTTGTTTGTACTTGTCATTAGACTTCTGCAGGATATCCTGAACCTGTTGGAAGATGTGATGGATCTGCTCAATGAACCAGGTGGCTTTGTCAGCTTCATTTGGAGCAAAAGATGAGTCGATCGAGGTGATCGCAAGGAGAAGTGCAACATCTATGGGACCCAATGGTTGGAATCCCAACCCCACTTGAAAGGGGTTGTGGCCAGTTGAGCTATGAAAGGTTCGGTTGTAGCTATGCTGGACATAGGTAAGGCTCTCATCCCATGTGCGAGGGTGATTTGAATTATACATGTGAAGGATGTGTACAATCATTCAATTTACAACCTCGGTTTAGCCATCTGTTTGGGGGTGGAAGGCCGTGGATTTGTTGAGCTTGGTGTCCAGCAGTGATTAGAGGCTCGACCAGAATGTGCTGAGAAATCGACTATCTCGATCTGAGACAATGGTTTTTGGGATTCCAAAATGTACCCAGACTCATTCAAAGAAGAGCTTGGCAGTGGCCTCTATTGTGATGCTCTTCTTGCAGGAAACCATAATCGCCATCTTAGAAAAGTGATCAACAACCACAAAAAAAAGTCATTTCCCCGCTTGGTGCATGAGAGGCCCAACATGTAGTCCATTGAGATGGATTCCCATGGCCTTTCAGGAGTAGGAAGAGGGGTGTATAGGCCCTTTTTCTTAGTGGTCAGTTTGGCAATAGCGCAGGCAGTGCAGGACCTGATATACTTGCTGACCTCTTGTCGAAGTTTCATCCAATAGAAATGTTTCTGTAGCATCGCCACTGTCTTTTCAATGCCAAAGTGTCCTGCCACCCGACTATAGTGGGCTTCCTATATCAGCTTCACTCACTCACTTGATGGAACAAAGATATGGCCCAAATGACACAACAACCGATCCTGAAGATGGAAATTATCGACAACTACGTTTTCACCCAACATTTGGTAAGTGGTGGTGAATTTAGGGTCTATCTCATAGAGTTGGGGCCATCCATATGTCTCATGGCCGCAAGAGTCTAGCACCGTGCTGAGTGTTGCAACTGGCGATCTGTTGAGGCAATCAACGACGTAATTGGTGCTTCATGTTTTATATTTGATGTTGTGGTGGAATTGCTGCAAGTATGTGGACCACTTTTGATGGCGGTCATTATGAAATTTTCCCTGTATTTGCATGAATTATAGTGTCTTATGATCAGTGTGGATGACTGTCTCCTTCCCAAGAATGTAATGTCTCCACTGGCGGCATGCTTGCACAATGGAGTACATTTATTTGTTGTAAGTAGGGTACTTACAGATAGTATCTGACAGTGTATCACTATGATAGACCACGGGGTGGCCATGCTGAGTGAGAACAACGCCCATAGCATAGTCTGAAGCATCTGTCTCAATCTGAAAGGGATGTTGCAGGTTTGGTAGTGAAAGTACTGGGGTTGAGCACAAGCTCTGCTTCAAATCATCGAACGCTTGTTGTTGGGACCAGCCCCATGCAAATTTATCCTTACCACCACCCTTGTTTATTTGGCCGAGGGCCCATGCAATATGGGAGAATCCCAACACGAACCTGTGGTAGAAATTGCAAGGCCCAAGAAGATCTGAAGCTCAGTGAGTGTTGTTGGGGCTGGCCAGTCACGGATGAATTGGATCTTGGATGGATCCACATGTACACCATGCTGATCAATGATGTAGCCCAGGTAATGGACCCTGTCCATGTCGAAGTTTTCCAAGTTGGCGTATAGCTTGTGTTGTCGCAGGTTGTGCATAACCTGTTGAATATGCTGCAAGTGTTTGGCCCATGTCATGCTGTAAATTAGAATGTCATCCATATACATCACTCAAAATTATTGGTGAATGGTCGCAGGATATTGTCCATCATCCTCATGAAAGTGGCTAGAGTATTTGTCAAACCAAAGGGCATGACCAACCATTCAAAAAGGCCTTCCTTTGACTTGAAGGTGGTCTTCCATACATCTATCTGTTCTATCGGAACCTGGTGGTAGCCAGACTTCAGATCAATCTTACTTAAGTATTTGCCCCCCATGAGTTGATCAAGGAGCTCATCGATTCAGGGAATGGGGTACTGGTTTCTGACTGTGATTTTATTTAGAGCCCGATAATCAATATAGAGTCGCGAGGTTCCATCTTTCTTTTGTACCAGCACGATCGGGCTCCTGCAAGGTGATGATCTGGGGTGGATGTGCCCCTTGTGGAGCAGTTCTTGGATCTGTTGCTTGATCTCCTCATTCTCTAACAAAGAGAGATGATAGACTGGCCCATTGGGAAGCGGTGCACTGAGGGTCAGAATAATGGGGTGCTTGACCTGACAGTGCAGGGGTACCCCTGTAGGTGAGGAGAAGATATCTGAGTATTCTTCCATGACCTTGTCTACTTGCTTCTGCTGTGTGGAGAGGTCAGTCACAGAGACCCTGGATGTGGCTGTGATATTTCACTTATTCTGAGAGAGAATCATGAAGAAGACAAACTTCCCTGTCTGAGAGATGACCTTCCTGCATTTCTTAGCAGGGATCAAGGAAATAGCACTAGGTGGGACTACCTCGGGTATCCTGTACAATTTCCTGTTCAAATTAATAATCACACTATGAGGCCTAGACTCATATACAACATGCCATTTCCATAAATAAGGTTGGCCCAAAAGAACATCACAAACTTCGAGAGGAGAAACATCACACAATACCTCATCTTTGAAGGGATTGATGCCGTATGACAGTCGGTACTGTTGGCTGACGCGGAGATCACTTCCTTGGTGGAGCCATCCAATAGTGTAGGGTTGTGGGTGAGACATTGTTGGTAGGGCTAGACGCTTGATGATCTCTGCTGAGATAAGGTTCTTCTAGCTACCGCTATCAACGATGAAGTGCAGCGGGGTGCCTTTTACCCACATCTGTGAATGGAAGAGGCACTCTCCTTCTTCTGGCTCATCTAGTTCACCAGGATGGAGCTTGGTGGTAGCAATGGTGGCACTAGGTTCCGCGTCAATGATCTGTCTTCCCTTCTCTAGTTCTGTCTTAGAGTCAGAATCCACATCTGATTCATAGGTTTTCACTTCGGCCACTAGTGACTGCTTTGAGCGGCAGTCAACAGTGTTATGCCAAGGACTCTTATGGAACTCGCACCACTTCTCGGTATCCTTCTTTGTCTTTTTAGTGTCCTTCTTTTATTGTGACTTAGACTGGTTGTCCTAATACTGTCCATATTTTCTCTGTCCTTTGTTCGGTGGGTTGGGGCTGCCCTTTCCTGTCTCTTGTTGTGAGGAGTTTCCAGGCCCAAATTGTCGCGTCTTTTGTTTGAGCTTCTGCTCGATTTTGACGACATATCGGTAGGTCGCGCCCAAGGATGAGATGTCCAGAAATTCGATTTCGGTCTGGATGTATCTATGCAGAGCACCGCGATACTTGAGCACTAGATTTCGCTCTGAATATTTGATACCCAACTTGGTGCGCAAGGTATGGAATATATTTGTGAAATCTAGCACTGCTTGGTCTCTTTCTCGCCGCAGTGTGGTCCATTTGGTATACAGATCGTCATAAATTTCGACGGGGTAGTATTGTTCCTTAATATCATCCCTGAAGGATTCCCAGGTGGTCGTGACTAAAAATAATGAGGTTTCCTCTATTTCCTTTTTGTCACAGAAAGTTTCCCACCAATCTTTGACATGGGGAATGGCTTTGAGGAGTGCAAAAGTAATCTTTTCTCTATTTGAAAAGTTATGGACAGAAACATACCCTTCTAGTATATTCAACCACTTGTATACAACATCTGTGTCTATCTGACCTTCAAATATAGGAATATCGAAGTTTATTTGTACCTTGAAGGGGGTGATGCCTCCGTTCGAAGAAGATGCGTCACCTGTTCGTAGTCGCCGAAGGATTTGCACGAAACTATCCATCATCTCGTTCCTCTGTTGCATGAGGGCTTCCTCAATCAACAATTTGAAAGGATCTCATGTCTCGTCATCTTTATTTTCTCCTGCCATGGGAGGTCGCTCAAGCATGCAAGATCTTTTGTCCTCAAGAGAAACAAGCTCGAGACCCAACTCTTTGTACTCCAACCTCGTTGGGGACATGCATTAAGACGACAAGGACCAGACCGCTTTGTTACCACTGATCTGGATTTTATGAGCAGAACGAAATGAATACATATTATTAACAGGTGCTTAACACAAAATAACAGAGATACGGTAAAACTGGTTTTCTATTCAGTAACGAAATAAGATGAAACTGTAAAATGTAGTGGAAACAAGCTTGTTGGAATGGTGGCGGCTTATCTCTGAGAAGAGATGTGATGGAAGTGCACATTCGCAAGAAAAAGATTACAATGAACCTATGAAAGCCTTTTTACAATAAGAAAGAATGCCAAAAACCCTAGACATCCAAAAACCTAACCCTAGAAGATGAAGCGCCAAAAGTCATGTGGGCCCCGTTTGGGTAAGTTAGTACATCAACTTCCCGGGGTCATAACTTTTGCATACGATTTCCATTTTAGGTGTGTGATATCCCGTTGGAAAGGTATCGTTTTGCATATGATATTATTGTTTACATATTACAATAATAGGCTCACTAGCCTTTAACATCTATGCTCTCTGGATTATTAATTACATAATCCTTTGTCCTATAATAACCTTGCTCACCATCCTATATAACATATTTACATTTACAATTGGGAATCGACCTGGGGTATTACAAAGCAGATCCAAAATAATTTTATAGCTTATAATATCAATACCACTGGAAACACACCCTATCATATCATCCTCATCGAAGTGAGCCTTTCCCCCTTAATAGAGCACATCTATGGTGAAATAAAGAGTTAGAGGATAAAAGAAAATTAAGATATTATAAGGAGGTGGTCAAACCTAACCATGAATATCAAAATTATCTCTCTATTTTGACTAGCTTAAACAAGAGAATCAATATTGTTAAAATAAAAACTAATTCTCATGAGATGCATAGTGAAACTAGGAGTTGGAAAATCCCCAAACAACATGGAAAGAAATAATTTGTCACCTTTGTGACACCAAGAGAGTTGAAGATGAAAAACACTTTCTCCTAGAATTCCCTGTGTATACCCAAATTAGATCCCAATTTCCAAATATTTGTCACAATACTGACCTTCCTAACCTTCTAAGTCATAAAAAATTTAGTGATGTTGGAACGCTTCTCTTAAGTCTTTTCAAGAATTGAAGTAAAATTTTAAAGAAATGCAAGTAATCTATTTCTTTTATCAAGGTCCGATAGACCAACTTTGGTCTCAATGTATTGATGTTTTGTAGCTTCAAGCATGTATTCTCACATGACCTTGGTGTCAGGCATGTGATCATCTTCATTGGCACCTCATTGAACTTCCGTTTCAGTGAAAAATCCATTGGAATAAAGTTGGGGCTTGTGTTGGGGTTTCACACCCACATGTGTGAATAATTAACTCTAATTTAATATTGCTTTGTTAAAGGACTCCTCACACACCCCATTTGAGTTGTATAAAAGGAGATCAATGTGAGAGATGAAACACAATGTTATTTTCAACATTCTTCTTTGACTAATAAGTGTGGTGACCTCGGTCCAACCATGGAGAGAGGTTGTTTGGCCTTAGATCTGTTTTTTTCATGATTTTTTTGGGAAGGTACCAAAGGAGGAAGAGGTTTGATTAGTGAAGTATCCTAACTATCCATGTTGAATGTCTGTTGAGAATAGAGGAGGGGCTCAGCTAGCTTAGGAAAGGCGGCAAAAATATGTGGGAGAGCTCAGTTGTGCTAAGAGAGGTTGCCATAGCCTAAGAAGACCCCATCCACAGAAAAGGACAGTGGCCACAACTTCTTGGGTGACTTGTCTAGGTAAAGGAAGGAAACCACAAAAAGGAGAAAGGGAAACCACCTAATTTTGGAGGTTCGACCTAGTAAAAGAGGACAACAACAATATGATGGGACTATCCTAGTGGCTTGGCCTAGTGATATAGGGCTATCACAAGCCTAGAACAGGAAGTCATTGAGGCTAGGAGACCCTTTCATATAGTAGAGGATAGTGGCAGAGTGATTTGGAGGTCTGTAGAGTAGTTTTAGGGGGAGTAAGGTCTTCTAGATAGTTCTGGGAATTTATGGGCAGTGTGAGAGATAGTAGAGGTGGAGGACAACAACTTTGTGGGATATTAAAAAAATCACAAAAATGATATTTGGGGTTGTTTTTGTAGCAGTAGTGGAGGGATATTATATCCATCCAAGTTGTATATAAAGGGGCCAACCGCTATGGAAAAAAAAAGGGGGGGGGGTTGGAACAAGCACCCTAACAACAACCTTTTGGACAGATTAGAGGGAAGGTTGAGGGGAAGCCTTGAGCATTCTTACAACAACGATATCCAAGTACAGTGGATAAGTTTGGAAGGACTCAACCAAACTTGTCTAAGGGTTGCAGAAGCAGAGGATGGTTTGAGGTGGCAAGGGATGTCATAACCCTCAGCCTCAAGACAACAAACTTGGACATGGAAACTAGGAGAGTTTCAACATTGTTTTGTAAGTTCTTTGGTATTATTATTTTGTGTAAGAATTGGGCCATTCTCCCTAGTACACGAGCCCATCGTTTTGGGTTTAATAAAAATAGTTTTTTGGAATTAAATTCATGTGTAATGTGCATGATTGAATTGTTGGTTTATTTTCCGTTGTGCTAAGTAGATAGGCATATCAGTGATTTTATATCCATAGTTCAAATTATGTAATATTTTTGTATATTATTGAGAACCTAGACCAGACATGAGGTGTGTTTGCACTGGTCTGGGTGCAATACAAAATCTAACATGGTATTAGAGCTTGAGGTTCTTAGAAGGACATTTGGATCCCATATATTTACACATGGGACAACTTTGAGTGTGAGTTGTAGTAGTGTTGAGGAGCTACCCATGAGAGGGAGATATAGTGATTTTTGGAGATGAAAGTAGTGTTGAGAAGACATGGATAAGACCACTCAGACAAGGAGTTGTGGATTATTGTAGCTCCATGGTGTGGCATGTTGGGAGTTCTGGTGGATTGGCGTAGAGATTATTTCACAACAGTATGTTGTGTGGCAGGTTTCCAACTTCGAGGATGGACTTATAGTGGCTTGTCATAGTGAGTTGCGATGGCTACAGCTTTGGTTCTTTGGCACAGACAATATATCTTTATGTAGATGGTATCTTGACAAGTTAGAATATTCATTTGGATGAAGAGTTACACATTATCGAGGTGAGACATTTTATGAGGTATTTGACCCAGGAGGATGAGGAAACTTGTAGAGATGAGTTGCGGAGGTATAGAGTGGACTGGATTGAGTGTCCAACTGCAGCTTGGGATTGTTTCATAGAGAGGTAATAGGTTTGGTTGGAGCATATGCATATACATGGAGAGTTTTGTGACTTGGACGATGGAATTGGAAAGAAGTTCATTGGATGGTCATGACTTGGGTAAGTGGCATTCTTACCTTCGGAGGATTGCATGGTTCGTATACAATTGGAGCCACTGACATATGGAAATAGCACATGATTTTCTTGAGAGATTCATAGTGAATGACTCAGGTATGTACATGGAGCTTGGTATGGAGACCAGACATGAAGTATAGGGATCTGGAACAATGCCATTTTAGATGGGGTTAAGAGATGTGTTGAAAGTGAAAAATGTGTTATGGGTGCCATGAGTGTGTTCTTAGTCTCAACGATTGAGGATAAGGGCTATGCAATTTTGTTCTAGGATGGATAGTTATTGTTCATGCCCACATGATCTAGTTCAGATATAGCAGTGGTCTTGGAGTTAGAGAGAAAAATGTGTATAGGTGGAAGGAAAAACCTATATGATCCATGACCAACATTAGTAGAGTGACAGTGGACAGGGAGTAGGTATCTCCAGAGGTTGTGTAGAATCAGAGGGAGCCTAACTTCAGAGGGAGTCAACATATTTAGAGTGATTCTGAATTTAGAGGAAGTCAACGGGATCAAAGGGAGAGTTAGTCGTTCATATGGGAGAGAGGAGTCTTCCAAGACTATCAAAAAGGTGTCATGGTTTGATATTTCCAAGTAGTATGCTCATAATCAGGAGGATTCTAGGAGCATGGAGTCTTCCAAGAAGGGACCATGCCATACAAAAAGATTTTCTTCAGTGACAAAGGAAGCAACTAATTAGGTGGATTGGAGAGCATATGTGGTAGCGGATTCAGTGTAGGATATAGAGCTTCTTCGAGATGATATTGGAGTAGGTGAGAATACCTCCCTCACTGAGAGGGAGTATTAATATTTTATAGCTTTGAGTAGGTATTCTCACATGGCCTTAGTGTCCGAAATGTGAGAATATTTGTTGGTACCTTGTTTCACTTTCGTTTCGATGAAAACTCCCTTGGAATGAAGTTGGGGCTTCATGGGCTTGATGATGGGATTTGTGGGCTTGTGTTCCGATTTCACACCCACATGTGTGAATAATTAATTATTATTTAATGTTGAGATGTTTAAGGGATCCTGACACACCCCCTTTAGGTTGTATAAAAGGAGATCAATGTGAGAGATGAAACACAATGTTATCTATGACATT
>JASDQU010817523.1:37191-49732 GCA_032191745.1 Picea mariana
TTATTATAATCATAGGACTTTAAGTAAACTTAAGAAAATGGAGTAGGCATTTTCTTATATCGTCGTTTTTGAAACTTTAAAGTTGGGTATTAATGAAAGTCGATGATAGTAAGGACTCTAGAACACCTTTAGAATCAATCAATATAATAGAGAGCCTACCACTCTTGAATATCAAATCTATTCAAGGATGAATGTATAAGTAAAAAGGAAATAATCATTTTTTTTATTATTTGGCAGATTTGAGGTTTATTACATATGGTATCATAGAAAAGGTTACAACACTGGACCTAAATAGGGCCACATTAGTTGTTTAACATATATTCTAATCTATGCAAAACTAATAAACCTTTTTGTACAAACATAAAAATTTTATGTTTTGTGTGAGTTATGGAAGCTAAGGACGATGCAGAAATCAGGATGGAAGAAAATCTGGAGTAGAGACCTCTAGGATATCCAAGATAGAATAGTGACGGAAGCTCCCCCACAGAAGTGTTTGAAACAATGAGGAATCTGATTGTTGAACTGCAGGTTTTCAATGACGACAACGAGAAACTGAAGAAAGCATAGTAGGAACAACAAGAGATAAACAAAGCCCTCCTGCATAGTATAGTGACCAAGAAAATCCCAAGGGATGATAACCATGACAAAGAATCCAACAAGAGAGCCTCCATAAACTCTAGGTCGGAAACCGAAAAAAGAGACAGTTCGTCTGAAGGAATACCTTCAGCTGAAAACAAATTTAAAAAAAGACAAGAAAAGAAAACAAGTAGACCACCTTGAAGGAGAATTTAAAAAAATTAAACCAGCTACCTTTGAAGGAGAATCCAGAACATGATAAGAAGTTTAAGCATGGTTGTTGGACATCAAAAAATACTTCCAAATCTACAAATATTCTAGCAATATGAAGGTCAGAATGGCCATCTATAATCTGAAAGGGAAGGCCAACATTTGGTGGCAAGATCTGAAATTGGCCAAAGGCCTAAAGGAGAAACTATTGGAATGGTTTGAATTTAAGAAGTATTTCAAAAAATAGTACCATTCTAAAAGCTATTACAAAAGGAAAACGAAAGAATTTTACGAGTTACAACTTGGACAAATGATGATGGAAGACCTTATAAATAAATTTCTACAAATGATTGTTAAGTTGTTTACCGCAGACCTACAAGGATAGAATTGAGTTTGACAACCCCAAATTGTTGAGTGAAGTATTCAGGAAAGCACGAATGTGATGCAATCAATATAAACAGTGAGCAGAGTTCCCCAAAGCCTGGAAGGATAAGAAGCAAGATCGAATGAACTAGCGGAAGAAGGGATACCAGCCAAATCCATATCATAATGCAAGAAAAAGTTTTCCAAGAAAGGATTTTCACTCCAACCATCCGAATACGTAAGGCGGCGCTAAATCGGTAAATCTGGGAATGAGGAAGTTTGGGGACAGCCCCCGCGAACCACTAAAGTGTTGGGAATGTGGAGAACCTCATCTAAGGAGGAACTATCCTTGTTTAAGTTCAGCAAACATAACTGTTGTTCATAATTTACAGGAAGCCTTGATGGTGGGAGACATGGGCAAAAGCTTGCATTGGATTAATGAAGCCATAGATGGCCGACAAGCTGATCACGAATCCTCCATGGTAGAAATTGAAGGTAAAATCAATAACACCCAAATCTATGTTTTAATTGATCTTGGAGCTATGTTAAGTTATATCACTCCTGGAGTAGTAGAATCAAATAAAATTAAGAGGATGAAACACGCAAAATCATGGCTGCTATAGTTAGAAATAGGAACTAAAAGGAAAATGGTTGACTTTATTTATGATTTTGAATTTAACTTAGATGGTCAAAACATAAAAACAAATCTGAATATTTTGCCACTAGGATCTTATGATATGATCATTGGAATGGATTGGTTGGAAAGACACAAAGCAGTTCTAGATTGTTATACAAAGACACTTAACTATAAACATGATTGTGACACTACTAGAACAACCCAAGGTATACCAAAACCAATATCTGTTAGACAAGTTACATTAATGCAATTCAAGAAATGTATGAGAAAGGGGTGTCAAGTGTACGCCATCAAAGTAACAAATATGTTAGAAAAAGAAGATAAGCCGAAGCTAGAAGATTTTACTGTCCTACATGAGTTTAGAGACATGTTTGTTGATGAGATACCAGAATTACCTCCTAGAAGGGAAATAGACTTCTCCATAGACCTACTACCAGGCTCAGCCCCTATCTCAAAATCACCTTACCGAATGAGTTTACCTGAATTGACAGAACTAAAGATACAACTGCAAGAATTGTTGGACAAAAGGTATATCAGACCCAGTGTTTCACCATGGGGAGCACTAGTCCTCTTTGTGAAAAAGAAAGATGGTATTCTAAGAATATGTATCAACTATAGACAATTGAATAAAATTATTATTAAGAATAAGTACCCCTTACCTAGGATAAATGATATGTTCGATAAAGTAGGTGGGGCCAAGATCTTTTCAAAGTTGGATTTATGATCTAGTTATCATCAAGTGAGGAAAAAAGACAACAATATAAACAAAACAAATTTTTGAACAAGATATGGACACTACGAATTTTTAGTCATACCATTCGGACTCACTAACGCACCAACCACATTTATGTGTCTGATGAACAGTATTTTCAGTTAGTACTTAGACAAGTTTGTGGTGGTATTTGTCGACGATATTCTGGTTTATTCGAAAATGGAGGAAGAACATGATGAACACTTAAGAATAGTTTTGCAAACATTGAGAAAACACAAACTGTATGCCAAATTTGATAAGTGCGACTTTTCTCAAAAGGAAATACAATATTTAGGACATGTAATTTTCAGCAAAAGGCATTGTCGTAGACCCTGAGAAGATAAAATCCATTATAGAATGGTCGGTGCCAAAGGATGTAGCATACATC
This sequence comes from Picea mariana, assembly GCA_032191745.1. Lineage (NCBI taxonomy): Eukaryota > Viridiplantae > Streptophyta > Pinopsida > Pinales > Pinaceae > Picea > Picea mariana. The sequence goes on from JASDQU010817523.1 coordinate 40,117, forward strand.
CGATGATTCATGGGAATCACTGGATATTATTGCAAATTCATAAAAGGATTTTCCAAAATAGCTTACCCTATTATGTCATTACAAAAAAAAGGAACCAAGTTTAACTGTTCATAGAAATGTCAAGACAGTTTTAACAAGCTGAAGGAATTATTGACAACGACACCCATATTGAAGGTAGCAGACCCAGATAAGGACTTCACCATATGTGTTGATGATAGTAAAGAAGGACTAGGTGGTGTCCTAACTCAGGAAGGATACGTTATCTATTATGAGTCCCGAAAATTAAAAGAACATGAGCAAAACTATGGCACTCGTGACTTAGAATTGGCAGCGATAATACACGCCTTAAAAATGTGGAGACACTACATAATGGGCAGAAAATTTCTACTATTGAAGGATAATAGCGGCGTGAAATATCTGTTTACCCAACCAGATCTTAATGCAAGGTAAGCAATATGGCTAGCATTCTTTAGCGAATTCAACTTCGAAGTCAGACATATCAAGGGTAAGGAAAATAAGGTAACAGATGCGCTAAGAAAAAGAGTCCATGGGTTATTTGAAATAAATATCAGCAGGGAAAAAAGTGATCTGGAACAAAGAATAAGGATGGCAGGTTTTAACGATGAAAATTACACTAAGGTAATGACTGAATTACAAAACAGTACCGAAAACTCAGATAAACCAGATCTAAGTATCAACAAGAAGGGACAAAGTGCATAAGAAACTGTATTCTGGCCATCCAGGATACCAGAAAACGATAACGACACTTAGAAGACTATTTTACTAACCTAATATGAAGGGTGAAACAACAGAATACTTGGTTAGGTGCCAATATTATCAGCAGGTTAAGGCCGAACACCAGCATCCAGCCGACCTATTACAAGCATTACCAGTACCAGAATGGAAATGGGAGACCATATTGTTGGACTTTATAAGAGGTTTGCCAACAACTCAAAAACAGAATGACTCTATTATGGTTGTAATCGATAAACTCAGTAAGTATGCACACTTTGTTCTTGTAAAGTCTACTTTTAAGTCTATAAACATTGCTGAAATATTTATGAACGAAATTTTTAGACTGCATGGTATTCCTAAAATGCTGATTTCAGATAGAGACGTAAAATTCACATCCGCTTTTTGGAAGGAATTGTTTGCAGGGATAAATACTAATCTAAATTTCAGTACAAGTTATCATCCACAAACAGATCGATAGAATGAAAGGACAAACCAAATCATAGAGAATATGCTCCTCATGTACGTAAAAACAAAACCGAACAAATGGGAGGACTATCTACACTTGGTAGAATTTGCATATAACAATGGGTACCAAACTTCGGTTAAGTTAAGCCTTTTTGAGGTACTGTATGACAGAAAGTGCATGACTCCAATTAGCTGGGATAACCCAGCTGACAGACTCATGTTTGGACCAAAGATGCTCCAAGAAATGGAGAACATGGTAAGAAACGTACAACAAAACTTAAAAGAAGCACATGACAGACAAAAGAGCTATGTAGATCAGAAAAGAAGACACTTGGAGTTTCAAGTGGGAGACCATGTGTACTTGAAGGTAAAAGCCCAGAAAAGTTCTTTGAAGTTAGGGAATTGTGCCAAGATTCCACCCAGGTTTTGTGGGCCTTTCGAGATACTAGATCGAATTGGACTCGTAGCATACCAACTTGCACTCCCAGCTAATCTAAGAATTCATAATGTATTTCATGTTTCTTTCTTGAAAAAGTATGTGCATGACCCTACTCATATGATTGATTAGAACATGGTGTAGGTGGAACTTGAAGGCGATTTCCAGGTCGAACCCCTGTGCATTCTGGTCCGGAGAGAAATAACCTTTACCTGAGCCATCGCTCAGGTAAAGGTGCAATGGAAGCACTTTAGCCCTGAGGAGGCCACTTGGGAGTTGGAGGGAGATTTGTGGAAGTCTCATCCAACCCTATTCCAAGAAAGGAATGAACACTGAGGAAAATGTTTTATTGAAGGGGGAAAGGATGTGACATTCCCCAAAAATAAAGTATTTTTGAAATTTAAAATTGATTGGAAAAACTTCCGTTTTTAGTAAATTTGAATTTGGAATAATTTTTCCATTTATGGAAATTCCAAATTTCGAATTTGATAATTGAAATAAATTATTATGACTGTTGGGAAGAGATTTGAATTTACCAACTAACTATTTAACTGTGACACTTGTATGAAAACAAAATATTTTATATTAATTGCAGGAGACAAATGGAACAACCATGTTAACAAATCAGCTGACCATGACTCCATGAGTGGGGAACAAGTTGGAACTACCTTTGGGCTGATTGTTACAAGTGGAAAATCATAGATTTGGCCATTGGAAGCCCGTGAAAATCAAGGATTTAGATAGATACAAAAATTCCCAAGGGTGAAGAAAGACCTAGGAAAAAAGGATTGTTCTATATATAGCATATGTGAGGAGGCAGGACGCTGCCGAGTATGATGGGGAAAAGAGACTATTGATTTTTTTCTTGCTTCTATGAACACTACTGATTGAGTGTGAGGCAAGAGGAATCTGCTAGAGTTGAAGGACATTGTTGAGGAGGAGTTTTCCAAGTTCTCCCTCACGGATTCATGGTCAGGCTAGGGGGTGAACAGGGTAAGTGATTTGGCTACCCAGTTCTAAGGTTGGGAGGAACATGGTTGTTCCTTTTGTCTTTCGCACATTATTTCAGATATGTTCTTCTGCCCCCTTCTTTGGCTGAGTGCTATAAGGTTAAATACTTTATAGAATGTTATATACTAGTTCTGAATGGATTACCTTTGTTTCATCTTATTGCTATTATATACTAGTTCTGAATGGATTACCCTTTGTCGCTTCATATTGTTGTTATATACTAGTTCGAAATTGATTATCTTTGTCGCACCCAAATTATGTTATGAATGCTAACATCCGTAGGTTTTGTTTTTAGCTAAAAGAATAAGCCTGGTCTAACACCAAGAAGAATAAATTATGTAAATTGGATTCTTGCTATGAACATGATAAACACTATAGGAAAAACTCCATGAATAAATCGTATTACAAGTTGTAGTTGTCTGCGTTTTGCAATACCAGTGTGAATTAAATAAGGTATACATATATAGGTATGGTTGAATACTTACTATCTTGTACACAAAAATATGAGAGTAAGTATGAATTTGGCTAAGAGTCTTCCATGTACAAACTGAACAGTTGCGATCTTTAGGAGATAACTATAATCGTATTTAATGTAGATTTATAGGACGATTTGGTCTCCGAGACTATAGTTCAAACTATGAGAATTGAATTTTGGATTAAATCGGCTAATATTGATAAAATTTCCAGGACTAATCACGAGAGGCGTGAAGGCCTAAGAAGATAAAAGGACATCCTGAAACTTCACATGATTACACATACTGCTGAATAAGTTGGTAACTATGTAAACAATAGAATAATCACTTAGAAACCAAAGAGAAAACCTTTGACACAATCATGAAATAGACGCAAATCGAATTTATTTACTATCATGCTTTCTGGAATCAATCACATATGAGATACACACATAGTCAAAAATAGTCAAGTTCCTTTATTCAATTCAAGATCCTAATTTTTTTTAAAGAATATAGCATGGCATTAATGAAATCTAAAATGATAAAATAAACAGTAATCTATATAGTTAAGCAGGAAGGAACTCCTGAAATCCTTTTTCGAAATATATTACATAACTCATCCAGCTTGAGACAATGAAATACCCCTTACTGTGTAGTATCTAATGAAGGAAATACTCCCCAAAATGGGTTACTCTTATGATACTGAAAGCGGAACAAGAACTACATTGATAATAGAAAGATTGGAAAGGACCATGCCCTTCCTCTAGAACCAAAAGGATGAGACGGAGAGGGTTACAGGAATTGAACCCGAATACCTTGGTTGCCAAGGGTGGGCATGGATATCCGATACCATTCTTCGGCGAGAACTCTACAAAAATAATACCATCAAAACATTATAACTATACGACGGAAAGATGAATGAAAGTATCTACAGAATATCACTTAAACAGATCTTGTACTTATCTAGGAATTGTCGAGAGTGTGCTCTTTTCCAATAGTGGTTGTTCCCAAACCGAACGGGGAGGAGTGAGCTTGATTAAAACTGATGGGTACCCTCGCATCAAACAAGGCCCCATCTTTAGTTTAATATCAAGTTCCAGAAAAGATTATGAAAGAAAATACGACTCTCATAATTAAAATAACAATTTCAATACCAAAACTTGAAAACACTATACAGTGGATGTATATGCTCTAGTTACTGAGGTGCAAACGAAGTTAGAAATTTTACTAGACCAGACCCTCATAAGTTAATAAAATTCAAAAATAGTTGATTCGAAATTACCAAAATTTTAGATGCGCGGATGGTTCATAAGTTAACAAAGGAAAAGTTTGAATAACAGAATGCAGGAAGACAATGCAGGATCCGCAAGAAACTATCAGTTCAACTCCATTCCTAGATAATGAATCTACGAAAGAAATATCTAGATTTTCCTTGGGATTATGGGTTATGGGTGGAACAACATTACTCATTACCATTCGTAGAAATTCCACCAAAACGGGTATTTAGAGTCCAAAGATGAAAGTTCAAATCAGTTTGGACAGAGCTACACTATAATAATAGAAATTCCCTTCCACATACATTTAACCTCTAGAATTCAGAAAAGGTCTCGCGAAAACGTAATACCAAAATGATGTTACAAAAAAAGTAAAAGAGAGTTGTACGAGTGAGCCCTAAAAGAAATACTTATGAAGCACCAAGAAAGCATAAAAATGAGACACCAAACCCTTCAAACTACCCTGAACAGAGGACAAGTTGGTAATAGTAACTAACTATCTGGAAAAGAAGAAAATTCTAGAACCCTTCCCCATGAGATTTAGCAGTAAGGGAGTAGCTAACCAGAGTCAGAAATCCACAACTAGAGATGCAGGAATAAAGTGAAAACTTACCAGTTTGTGAGACAGAGGTGCCACCTCCATCGGAGAAAATCCTCGCAGTTGTTTTTTGTTCACAAAGGATTCGATATCTCAAAGCTAAGTTCTAGAGGACCTCTCATGACAAAATAAAAGTTCGATGAACTAGAAAACCCTTACTTCAAAGATTAAAGGCTATGGGTACAAAACGCCAGGTGATGTGATAGACTTGGTACGCTCTTAATGGTTAACTTGTCAGATAATGGCCTCCACATTGGCATACGCCCTACCCCCTTTTAATTTCATCGTCAGGATTAAATACTCATCAGACCTACCTCTCCTTTGGCATTCAATTGGCTATGGATTAAGGAAGCGCCTTTGTGACTCATGGAAACCTCCAACCCTAAAGTACAATGAGTGTAGTTAACACAGTGATTAGTTGACATTATAGTTGGACAAGTGGTGCCGAGTGGGATGGATAAACAGGCAGACGGTGATAGTAGATTCGTACTCTGATTTACCTGAAAGGCCTTACTTAACCACTAACACTATCCTGATGCTTTTAAATTAAAGTGGTATGTTTACATTATATTAAAAATTTTTGCAGAGGAGTATAATCTAACCCCCTACTCTTACCTAAGTCCTTTTGATCATTCTTAGCTTGGATATGTGTATAGTCTAACGTAGGAGGCTTAGGCCAGAAGCCCCAAAATCATTGTATATTAAGCCTATGGTAATGGTTATAGAGTACATAGATAGTAAATTTATTATAATCACGGGACTTTAAGTAAACTTAAGAAAATGGAATAGGCATTTTCTTATATCGTTGCTTTTGAAACTTTAAAGTTGGGTATTAATGAAAGTCGATGATAGTAAGGACTCTAGAACTCCTTTAGAATCAAGCAATATAATAAAGAGCCTACCACTCTTGAATATGAAAGCTATTCGAGGATGAATGTATAAGTAAAAAGGAAATAATAAATTATTTTTTTTATTTGGCAGATTTGAGGTTTATTACAATATCAGACAAAGTGTTTCACCATGGGGAGCACCAATCCTCTTTGTGAAAAAGAAATAAGGTACTCTAAGACTATGTATCTATTATAGACAACTGAACAAAATGACTATTAAGAACAAGTACCCCTTACCTAGGATAAATGATTTGTTCGATCAAGTAGGTGGGGCCAAGATCTTTTTGAAATTGGACTTATGATCTGGTTATCATCAAGTTAGGATAAAGGATGAGGATATAAGAAAAACAACTTTTCAAATAATATATGGACACTACAAATTCGAAGGCATACCTTTCAGACTCACTAACGCACTAGCCATGTTTATGTGCTTGATGAACAGTATTTTCAGTCAGTACTTAGACAAGTTCGTACTAGTATTTATCGATGATATTTTGGTCTATTCTAAAAGAGAAGAAGAACACGAAGAACACTTAAGAATAGTTCTTCAAACTTTGAGGAAACACAAACTGTACGCCAAATTTGATAAGTGTGCTTTCTATCAAAAGAAAATACAGTACCTAGGACATGTAATTTCAGCAGAAGGCATTGTCGTCAACCCTGAGAAAATAAAAGCCATCATGGAATGGTCAGTACCAAAGGATGTAGCAGATATCTGATCATTCATGGGAATCACCAGATATTATTGCAGATTTATAGAGGGTTTTTCCAAGATATCCTACCCCATCATGTCATTACAAAAGAAAGGGACCAAGTTTAATTGGTCACAAAAGTGTCAAGACAGTTTCAATAGGCTGAAGGAATTATTGATAACTTCACCGATATTGAAGGTAGCAGACCCAAATAAAGAATTTACTGTCTAAGTTGATGTGAGTAAAGAAGCACTAGGTGGTGTCCTAGCTCAGGAAGGAAACATGATTTGTTATGAGTCCCGTAAATTAAAACAACATGAGCGAAATTATGTCACTCATGACTTAGAATCGGCAGCAGTAATACAAGCCTTAAAAATGTGGTGACACTACATAATGGGAAGAAAATTTCTATTATTGACAGATAATAGCGGTGTTAAATATTTGCTTAGCCAACCAGATCTTAATGCAAGGGAAGCAAGGTGGCTAGAATTTTTGAGAGAATTTGACTTCGAGGTCAAACATATCAAGCATAGGGAAAATAAGGTAGAATATGATTTAATAAGAAGAGTCCATGGGTTATTTGAGATAAATATCCTAAGGGCAACAAGTGACCTGGAACAAAGAATAAGGACGACTTGTGTTAATGACAAAAATTATACTAAGATAATGGCAGAATTACAAAAAGGTAACACAAACTCAGATAAACCAGATCTGAGTATCGACAAAAACAAACTAATATCATTTAAACACCGACTTTACATACCTGATTCAGGAGAGTTAAAAATGATAGTACCTGATGAAGTGCATAAGAAACCGTATTCTAGTCATCCAGGATACCAAAAAACGATAACGACACTCAAGAAATTATTCTATTGGCCTAATATGAAAGGTGAAACAACAGAATATTTGGCTAGATGCCAAGATTGTTAGCAGGTAAAGGCCGAACACCAGCATCCAGCTGGCCTTCAACAACCATTACCAGTACCAGAATGGAAATGGGAGACCATATCGTTGGACTTTATTACAGATTTGCCTAAAAATCATAAACAAAATGACTCTATTATGGTTGTAATCGATAAACTCAGTTAGTCTGCACACTTTATTACTGTAAAGTCTACTTTTAAAGCTATAAATATCACCAAAATATTTATGAAATAATTTTTAGACTACATGGTATTCCTAAAATGGTGATTTTGGATAGAGATGTAAAATTCACATTTGATTTTTGGAATGAATTATTTGCAGAGCTAAATACTAATTTGAATTTTAGTATGAGTTATCATCTGCAAATAGATGGACAGACTGAAAGAACAAACCAAATTGTGGAGGATATGCTCCTCATGTATGTAAGAACAAAACCAAGAAAATGGGAAGACTACCTACACTTGGTAAAATTTGCATATAACAATGGGTACCAAACTTCGGCTAAATTAAGCCCCTTCAAGGTACTGCACGAAAAGAAGTGTGCAACTCCAATTAGTTGGGATAACCCGGTTGATAGAGTCATGGTTGGACCAGAGATGCTCCAAGAAATGGAGAATATGGTAAGGAAGGTACAACATAACTTAAAAGAGGCACAGGATAGGCAAAAGAGCTATGCAGACCATAAAAGAAGACACTTGGAATTTCAAGTGGGAGACCATGTTTACTTGAAGGACAAAGCCTGGAAAAGTTCACTGAATTTAGGAAACTGTGCCAAGATAGCACCCAGGTTTTGTGGACCATTCGAGATACTAGCTCGAATTGGACCCGTAGCATACCAACTTGCACTTCCAACTAATCTAAGAATTCATAATGTATTTCATGTTTTCTTGTTGAAAAAGTATGTCCATGACCCTACTCATATGATTGATTAGAACTTGGTGCAGATGGAACTAGAAGGTGAGTTCCAGGAAGAACCTCTGTGCATTATGGAATGCGCACTTCGGAACAAAGTCATCGCTGAGGTAAAAGTGCAATGGAAGCACTTTAGTTCCGAGGAGGCCACTTGGGAGTTGGAGGGAGAATTGCAAAAATATCATCCAATCATATTCCAAGAAGGGAAAGAACACTGAGGATAGTGTTTTATTGAAGGAGGAAAGGATGTGACATCCCCAAAAATAAAATATTTTTGAAATTCAAAAATTGTTAGGAAATTATTCCGTTTTTAGTAAATTCAAATTTGGAATTTTTTTGCCATTTATGGAAATTCTGAATTTCGAATTTGATAAATTGTAATTAATTATTATGATTGTTGCGAAGAGACCTGATTTGACCCAACTAACTATTTGACTATGACACTTGTATGTAAACAAAATATTGTTTTAATTATTACAGGAGGACAAATGGAACAACCATGTTAAGTTTAGCTGATCATGACTCCATGAGTGGGGAACATGTTGGAACTACCACAGGGATGTCTGTTACAAGTGGAAAATTAGGGATTTGGTCATTGGCAGCCCCTGAAAATCAGGGATTTAGAAAGTTGCAAAAAATCCCAAGGGAGGGAAGAAAGACCTAGGCATATATATTGTTTTGATAAATAGCATATGTGAGGAGACAGGACACTGCCTACTATGCGGGGAAAAGACTATTGGTCTTCTTGTTGTTATGAGGACTACTAATTGAGTGTGAGGCAAGAGGAGATTGTTGAAGCAGAAGACATTGTTGAGGAGGAGGTTCCAAGTTCTCCCTCATGGGTTCATGGTCATGCTAGGGGGTGAATCGGGCAAGCAGTTTGGATGCCCTATTCTACAGTCGGGAGGAATGTGGTTGTTCCCTTTGTCTTCCCACAAACTATTTCAGATATGAAATATTATCTTCTCTATTTTGAATGATATATAATTGTTGTAATGCATCTGGTTGAATGATTGTATCTAATTGATATAATGCATCTAGTTGAATGACTATATCTAATTGCTGTAATGCATCTGTTTAAATGATCATATATCTGATGAATGAGATTGATGTATCTAAATTGAATTAATTTTATCACTATAGAGTGAATTAGTTACAAAGGTAGCGTAATCATTAGAAAGGTAGCATAATCATTAGAGTCTGTATGGGCACAATAACCTGAGCAAA
>JASDQU010817523.1:58875-70006 GCA_032191745.1 Picea mariana
CTGTTATCTATTATCTTCTAGAATGAGGTTATTTATATTAAGACCTTGATTTTCATCTTTCAGATTTAAATATTGTTACTACAAAATACTGGCTAACCTTGGATAAGGTATTCGGGTTCTAATATTCAACTTTACAAATAAGGTCCTTTTCCATAAGTCTCTAATTTGTTTTTCTCGATGAAATTACTTACACTCTGCTCCTAAAAAGATAGTTTCCATTTATTTTTTTGAGGAGCCGGTTTTCTCCTTTCACTAAATAATAAAGAATGACCTATGTTTATATATATATTCTCTATTTTTCTGTTATTTATATCCTTTTTGTTACCTCAAAATAAATAAAAAATTATATCTATATATTTATATAAGTCTGAGAGGTTAATTTTGTTTCACTTCCAGTTTTTCTTTCTTATATCTTACAGTGTTATATCATATCTTCATAATAAACAATATCTATTTTGGATTATCCCCAATATTGGTAAACAGTATACTATAGTATAGAAATTTTGCTTTCTGTTGATTATTTGGGTTGGTTGTCATTGAGGTCAACCCTTGAAGAAAGTCTGGTAGCAAATTTCGGTAGCACAAAGGTTTGGGCAATGGACCCAAGTTTGTTTGATGGATAATGATATGAGTTTTGATATATTTTCATGTAAGACTATTCCAGATGGATAGTACATGCCATTCCATTTACGGTGGTATGTGGAACATCACATTACTCCTTACGGTTAGAGAGTTATGGCCATGGGAAGTTGGAGAAATGTTTGGGTAATGGACCCAAGCTTGTTTGATGGATAATAGTATGAGTTTTCATATATTTGCAGGTAAGAATATTCTAGATGGATAGTATATGTCATTCCATTTCCATTGGTATGTGGAATGACACATAAATCCTCACGGTTAGAGAGTTATGGTCATGTGAAGTTGGAGAACCCTCATGAGTCATCTAGAAGACCCAAAGGGTCAAAGTAGTCAAATTGTGTAACATCCCACTCTGGCGCACTGAGGACACTTGCTCACAAGTGATCCGGGTTACTATGCTATTAAAACTTTTGATTTTGATTATGAGGTGTTATGGGTTGATGACATGTTGTTTTACTGCATTGACATAGACAGGTGCTATTGAATCGGTTTATTGAGTGTGTAGGATTTTGGACCTCAAGGATGCAGAGGCATCGATGGAACCCCTTGGACTCCGTATCGAGTCAGGGAGTGTACCATTGGGGTTTGATTGTTTTACTATGATATTAGTGCATCTGATTAGATGATATGATATGGATATGTTTTAACATGATTTGTTGATGATGCAGGCTGACGATAGTTTGTTGACCAAAATCACATGTGGAGTAAAGGGGTCATGCACGACTACCAGATATGTTGAGGGAGAGGTGTGGACAGCAGCCCTGCCACAGCCTATTAGCACTCCTGTCGTGGCTCAAACTGTACGTTAACGTTTAAACCTAGTTCGAGAGGATCCACGATGTCATGAGGGAGGACTGCGATAGTCACTCACGATGATTCTAAGAGGTGCGCAATAAGGCAGGGGTCTTATTCCTTAGAGTACCTTAATCTCCCACAAGTTCACCTGGTGGAGTATTGACTCCAAGGGTTATTGATGTCTACCAAGTCATTCAAGAGGCAAGTGACACCCTTGGAGCACGTGGTGTATCGTGAAGGGCACGTCGCGCAAGGGAATAGATGAGACGAGTGGCACCCTTGGAGCACCTAGTGCATCCTAAAGGGCATGGCACGTTGTTTTTGACAAAATGAATAAACCTAGACGGCCTTAGGATGAACATTGTGTTAAGAATTAAAAAAATAAAATAAAATAATAATAATAATAAAAATAAAAACAGCATAAATAATAATTATACTCTTCATTAAATCTTGTAACACGAAGGGAATAAGAAATTTAATTTATTCATAAAAAAAATAAAAATCTATTGGAATAAAATTTAAAAGAAAAAGGGGAATTAATGTTTTATTATTTTGATAATTTAAAATACTAATTAAATGAGAAAAAGGAAAAAGGGTTAATTTCCACACCTGCTTTTTTGAGTTCTAATTAAAAAAGGGAAAGAGAGAAAATCTAAAAATTTAGGAAACTAGGAAAAGAGGTAAATATAAAAAGAGAAAAAGGGGAACATAAGGGAAAAAGCGGAAAGTCAAACTTAGAAAAAGTATCTACCATTTAGGAGCTTTCTAATTTAAACTGAACTAGCAATTTAATAATAGGGAAAGCCATTAAAACCTGTAAGAGAATTTGGGGACACCTAGGAGTGATTCTAGGAGTAACTCTAGGTGAGTGAGGGAAATAAAAATAATTAATTAATTAAAAAAATTAAATTATGGAGGAATGTAGGGGATGAGCGACACTTGTACAGAGAGGAATTTTTAGGAATTTATTTTTAAAAACTTAAAATGAAATGAGATTTTATGAAAGAAAGGAAGTTCGAAACTCTATATAATGAAGGAAGGAGAAGGATGAAGGATCATCTTCTGTTTGCGTAACATTATGCTATAAAAATATCTACTTGATTGACTTAACTTGTGGGAGTTGGGATACCCAGCTCAGTGAGGAGTGGTAGCTCGACCTTGCGAGGTGAGCTGGGAGCTAGTCGAAATCTTTGGATAGTGAGTGTGTGGCCCCTTTGTGGCTCGGGGGGCTAAGGGGGAAGAAGAGTACCCCTAGCATTGGCTGGGAGGTACCAGTGAAGTCTCGACGGTCGGTGAGTTGGAGTTGCACGGAGCGCTCCGGACGTCATTCAGAGCGGGCGATCAGGCGACGATATGCTCTCTTCATTTTTGTATGGTAGAATGAAATAGGACTTATGCTTGGATCTGCTTATTTAATGGAGAAGTAAACTGATGTTTTTCTTTAAATTGATGACTGAAACTTTCATTAGCCTAGCTCGATGGTTGTTGACTCCCATGGCCTTTGTTTTCCCGCATGTCTTGACCACCTTATTGTGTTGATTGTGACCTTTGTGGTTGCTTAGCCTTCATCCCTAGCTCACTACTCCTCGCCTGAGCAGTCGGCCAGGAGCCTGATCTACGGTCATTGCCTTAGTGTTAAAAGAACTATGGATCTCAATGCCCTGCTTTTCTGTGTGAGGATGATGAGCGAAGGACGAACCGGTTAGATTTCTATCATTGATGTTTGTCCCTGGTTGATTGTTGATTCCGCCATCTGGAAACGACCTCTGCGTGTGGATTATTTGGTGTCCTGGTTGGTTTTCTCTATGCCTTGACTGATAGAACCCCTGCAATCATTCCATGACCTTTCCCATTAGATCCTTGAGTTCTCTTACTGTTTTATGCGCTGTAATGGGGTTATAGCAATGGAAGCACAGATTGATTCCCTGTCTGCAAATTTTTGGGTATTCTGGAAATGGAAAAACGCAATGGTTTCATGTCTACGTTTTTATTATTTTATATTCTAGCAATGAAAAAAAACAAAACAAATTGATTTCAGGTCTGCAATTTTTATAATGGCATCGTGGAAATGGAAAAAAAAATTATTTGATTTCCTGTCTGCATTTATATTTCTGTCCAGGAAAAGAAAAACGTTTTTGTATTCCTGTTTGCATTGTATTGGTACTCTAGCAATGGGAAGAACGTTTGATTTCCTATCTGCATTTTATATTGGTGTCTGGGAGATGAAAAACATTTTTTTATTCATGTCTTCATGGCATTGGTATCCTGGCAATGGAAAACAAATTCATTTTCATGTCTACATTTTGCCAGCGTTTTTCCCTTTTAAATGATGATGGCAACATGGAGTTCCTTCTGGTGCGTTTTGGGCACATCATTCTGCATATTTTAAATATGGATAGCCATGAATGTCCTTCTGGTGTCCCTGTACATGTTTTTTCCCTTTAAATTGAGACTATGATTGTTGTGTAAATGCTCACGTCCAAAACATGACTGAGTTGCTATTAAATTACCCACGCTTTTTCTCTTAAAGAATGACATAGACTGTTGTTTAAATGCCCATGATTTTTGCCTTTAACATGTGAAGATATTGTTGTTAAATCACCCACATTTTTTCTCTTAAAGAATGACATAGATTGTTGTTTAAATGCCCACAATTTTTGCCTTTAACATGTGAAGATATTGTTATTAAATCACCCACGTTTTTGCTCTTAAAGAATGACATAGACTGTTGTTTAAATGCCCACAATTTTTGCCTTTAAAACGTGAAGAGATTGTTGTTAAATCACCCATGTTTTTGCTCTTAAATAATGACATAGAATGCTATTTAAATGCCCACGATTTTTGCGTTTAAAACATGAAGAGATTGCTGTTAAATTACCCACGTTTTTGCTTTTAAAAAAATGACATAGACTGTTGTTAAATGCCCACGAATTCACCTTCAAAATTGGTGATCGTTTTGTTGGGAATGACCACGGTTGGAATTTAAAAATGGACTATGTAGACCAACATTTTCATCTTGTTTCAGAGTGTTTCTATCACTAAGTTTACACCATGATTTACGACTGAAGTCACGGTGTATTCATCACTGAATCCAAGCAATTTATCACTGATTACAGCTCGTTTTTATCTCTGAGTTTATAGTATTCATACCCCAGAGTTAAAATGGTCCTGTCACTGAATTCGGCGTGTTTTCATCACTGAGTTTACACCATGTTTTACCAATGAATCTATAGTGTATTACTTACTGAATCCAAGCGATTCCATCACTGATTACAATGTGTTTTTATCTCTGATTTTTTACTATGTATACCACTGAGTTTGTTGTTAAATAACCATGAATTTACCCGAACAATTGCTACAGTTAATTGGCTTGTTAATTGCAATGTTAAATGCTATATTAACTGTCTTACTAAATGCCAGAACAATTGCTACAACATTGTAAATGGTCAGCAGATTCCTACTTATTGATTAAATGCCGCAGTGAGTTAAATGGTTAATAGTTATGCAAACTACCCTGTTATTTATCAACTAATTGATTATGTTAATCATTATTTTAAATGCCTTGTTAACTGCTGTAATAAATTGTTATGTAATAGATATGTAATTACCTTGTTGATTTGCTACAACAATGTTATTAGTTGGACGTTTCCTCCTCAATGATAATAAACAGCTAGTGTGGTTAGTTCAGTCATTATATCTAGACTAATGTTGAGGTTTAACTGTTCATAAGTGCTATAGGTAACATTCCACTTTAAGAATGTTTTAATGTTGTTAGTCAAGTTTATGGTTAGTTGGATTTATAGATATTGCCTAATTGGTAACCCAGACTCACTAAATTTGAGTCGTAATTCATGTTAAGTTCGGTTGGTAACTCGTTGACTAATGGGATTTAGATTGGATAATTGATCTGTACTTAACGCCAGTTTAAATCACAGATAATGACTATTTAGCCTTGATTAATGGTTGGGTTGTTGACGAAGTTGTTTTTAGCTTGTGCTTCCCATTGAGGGTGTTGTTGTTCATTTTAATTAATGTTTGTANACATAGACTGCTATTAAATGCCCACAAATTCTCCTTCAAAATTGGTGATCGTTTTGTTGGGAATGACCACGGTTGGAATTTAAAAATGGACTATGTAAACCAACGTTTTCAGCTTGTTTCAAAGTGTTTCTATCACTAAGTTTACACCACGATTTACAACTGAAGTCACGGTGTATTCATCACTGAATCCAAGCAATTTATCATTGATTACAGCTCGTTTTTATCTCTGATTTTATAGTATTCATACCACAGAGTTAAAGTGGTCCTGTCACTGAATTTGACGTGTTTTCATCATTGAGTTTACACCATGTTTTACCAATGAATCTACAGTGTATTATTTACTGAATCCAAGCGATTCCATCACTGATTACAATGTGTTTTTATCTCTGATTTTTTACTATGTATACCACTGAGTTTGTTGTTAAATAACCATGAATTTACCCGAACAATTGCTACAGTTAATTGGCTTGTTAATTGCAATGTTAAATGCTATATTAACTGCCTTACTAAATGCCAAAACAATTGCTACAGCATTGTAAATGGTCAGCAAATTCCTACTTATTGATTAAATGCCGCAGCGAGTTAAATGGTTAATAGTTATGCAAACTACCCTGTTATTTATCAACTAATTGATTATGTTAATCATTATGTTAAATGCTTTGTTAACTGTTGTAATAAATTGTTATGTAACAAATATGTAATTACCTTGTTGATTTGCTACAACAATGTTATTAGCTGGAAGTTTCCTCCTGAATGATAATAAACAGCTAGTGTGGTTAGTTCAGTCATTATATCTAGACTAATGTTGAGGTTTAACTGTTCATAAGTGCTATAGGTAGCATTCCACTTTAAGAATGTTAATGTTGTTAGTCAAGTTTATGGTTAGTTGGATTTATAGATATTGCCTAATTGGTAACCCAGACTCACTAAATTTGAGTCGTAATTCATGTTAAGTTCGGTTGGTAACTCGTTGACTAATGGGATTTAGATTGGATAATTGATCTGTACTTAACGCCTGTTTAAATCACAGATAATGACCATTTAGCCTTGATTAATGGTTGGGTTGTTGACGAAGTTGTTTTTAGCTTGTGCTTCCCATTGAGGGTGTTGTTGTTCATTTTAATTAATGTTTGTACTTGGTTTTGTAAACATTTAATGTGCTTGGTTTGCTCACTTTAAGGGTTCTAGTTACTTGTGGAATTAATTTTGGGTGCGTGGGGTTGTTAGGATGATTGTCCTTAGCTTAGTAGNTGTGCTTCCCATTGAGGGTGTTGTTGTTCATTTTAATTAATGTTTGTACTTGGTTTTGTAAACATTTAATGTGCTTGGTTTGCTCACTTTAAGGGTTCTAGTTACTTGTGGAATTAATTTTGGGTGCGTGGGGTTGTTAGGATAATTGTCCTTAGCTTAGTAGGCTTGGTCTGCTTGTTTCGTGCGGGATGTAGACACCTCCTTGTTCCTCAGAACAGTCGCCAGCCTTGAGACCTTAAATGGTCAAAATCGATGGGAACCTGGGATTGAGAATTGCTTATGTGTCCTGGAGGTCCTAACCATTGCAGGGTAGGATAGGCGGGTAGTCATTCTGATTCTTCGTCGGTTGAATGTCGTACATTGCTTCCAAGTCCTTGATGTGCTTTTATGCTAAGTTGTTATGTTTGTTGTGGCGGGAGTTTCATGCGTTGTGTTCATCGTCATGTTGTGATGTTGAGTATAATGTCATTCTTACCTTCCTACATACACACAAAACAAAAAAATTCACTTGTTATGTAAGGCTTGTTGTCGTAACGAAATGGAAGGTTATTTACATATGGTATCAGAGCGGGTTCGACCTGCAACTTGGGATCGCTACAGCTTTCGTTGATATGATTTGATTATAATGTTACTAGTTGAATTGACTTGTATTCATGCAGGTAATCATGGTTAGAGGATGTCACAGAGGAAAACGACGGGGTTCTAAGGGAGGGGGTGCGACTCCTCCAGTAGCATCCACGCCTGAGGGATCTAACCTCCAGGGAGACGAGCAGGTTGTTGGATAGAAACAAATAGCAGTCGGTGATGTGGTCAGAATGATGAGATCTTTTCAGTGCATGTCTGAGGCACTGATCAGCCATTTGGATAGAGATGAGGCCAGGGCACTAACACCCATTGAGGTTTCGTCGCGTGCTCTAGTCGGTACTGGTAGCATTCACCGTGAACTCGAGAAGGTCAAATTTCTCGAGTTCTTTGGTGCCCCAGACGACACAACCACCGAGGCATGGTTGGAGAACATGGCGATGTGCTTTGCACTTTGCAATTATAC
Organism: Picea mariana; assembly: GCA_032191745.1. NCBI lineage: Eukaryota > Viridiplantae > Streptophyta > Pinopsida > Pinales > Pinaceae > Picea > Picea mariana. The sequence goes on from JASDQU010817523.1 coordinate 66,650, forward strand.
CTCCAACATGAAGGTCCACATGGCGGTCTTCTAACTGAAAGAAAGAACTATTCTATGGTGGAAGACGCTCCTACCACAGGTGAACATGGCCATTGAAGACATGTCATGGGAACTATTCAAGGAATGGTTCCGAGAGCGATACCTTTCAGAGGAATTCATTGAGCGTTAGCTCAATGAGTTCAATGCCTTACAACAGGGTGGTCGTATGGTGCCCGAGTACGAGGCCCATTTTATGGAGCTGCTCTGGTATGCTCTGCACCTTAACACTAAGAAACTTAAGGTCAACAAGTTCATGTTTGGCCTTAACGGCAGCATACGTGCAAAGGTCAAGATTTTGATGCCTCAAACCTTGCATGATGTCATCCAGAAGTCCCTCATAGTAGAGGAGGATCTTATCAGTGGGGGTCATACCAGGACTCCAACGAGACCAGCAGGACAGGTATAATCTGGAGCACAGCAGCATCAGACACCAACCAGACATACGCTAGGATATCATGGCTTCCAGAGGGGACCCACTTTCACTACACCTTGGTGATCGATGCCTCAGTAGCGGACACCTTATCATGGACCACAACATCAACAGCAATGTCGACTGCAGCAGCAGTAGTTTAGGCATGTTCAGCAGAACAAACCAGGATTCTAGGTCGGTGGGCCATCATATTCTACTTAGGGCACCAAGACTACTGGGCCGAAGAAGAGGTGTTGGACGTGTGGGGATCCACACTACCAGTGCGAATTCCCGGTGGAGAGGACTAGAGCATATGGATCAGCCCGACCCACTACCGTAGGAGATATGGGCAAGGCCCATCGGATTCATGCAGCGGTGAATAACTACCAGGCAGAGCACCAGTCGACTATGCTTAGACAACAGGTACCATCGCTGACCAAACCCTTTGTATTTTGATAGATCCTGGTGCTACCAAGAGTTTCATTTCTGGTGCATCTCTAAAAAGGATTAAGGTAAAGGAAGTCGAACAAGATGAGTTTAGCTTCGTAGAGATGTCTTNATCATGGACCACAACATCAGCAGTAGTGTCGACTGCAGCAGCAGTAGCTTAGGCATGTTCAGCAGAACAAACCAGGATTCTAGGTCGGTGGGCCATCATCATCTACTTCGGGTACCAAGACTACTGGGCCGAAGAAGAGGTGTTGGACGTGTGGGGAGCCACACTACCAGTGCGAAAGCCCGGTGGAGAGGACTGGAGAATATGGATCAGCCGGACCCACTACCGTAGGAGATATGGGCAAGGCCCATCGGATTCATGTAGCGGTGAATAACTGCCAGGCAAAGCACCAGTCGACTATGCTTGAGACGACAGGTACCGTCATTGACCAAACCCTTTGTATTTTGATAGATCCTGGTGCTACCGAGAGTTTCATTTCTGGTGCATCTCTAAAAAGGATTAAGGTAAAGGAAGTCGAACAAGATGAGTTTAGCTTCGTAGAGATGGCTTAAGGAGCCAAACAGAAGGTTGGAGGAAAGGTTACGGCCTGTATCCTTAACCTGGGAGATTTTGTCTCAAGGGACAACCTGTACGCCACGATCTTAGGATCTTATGATGTCGTAATTGGTATGAACTGGTTGGAATTGTATGAGGCGATACTCAACTGTAAGATGAAACGGTTGGGCTTGGTTGATGATGAGGGACAAATACGTGTGATTGTAGGATGGAACTAGGGAGTTTCCCTAAGGTTCATCTCTTACTTACAGCTACGGAAGAGCATGTGCAAGGGGTGCAAGCTTTATGTGATCCTTGTGTTAAATGAGAAGGGATTAACGGAAGGTTTAGAACACCTTCGGGTGGTGAGAGAGTTTGTAGACGTATTTATGAAGGAGTTACCTGGGATGCCACTGGAGAGGGATTTGGAGTTTACCATAGACCTAAAACCGGGGATCGAACCGATAGAAAGAACGCCTTATCGGATGTCAACCCCAGAGTTACAAGAGTTGAAAATGCAACTAAAGGAGTTGCTAGATCTAGGACCGATACATCCTAGTGTGTCACCGTGGGGTGCACCTATTATTTTCATATGAAAGAAAGATGGGTCATGGAGGATCTGCATTGACTATCATCAATTGAACAAGGCAACAATAAAAAATTAGTACCCGTTGTCGAGGATTGATGATCTGTTCGATCAAATGAAGGGCACAACGGTGTTCTCAAAGATCGACTTGCGGTCAGGATACCACCAGTTACAGATTAAGGAAGATGATGTCCCTAAGACTGCCTTTAAGATGAGGTTTGGACATTACGAGTTTACTGTTTTACCGTTTGGACTGACAAATGCCCCAGGGGTATTTATGAGTTTGATGAACGGGGTGTTTCACGAGTACTTGGACAAGTTCTTCCAAGTAATCATCAATGATATTTTGATTTACTCTCGGATGACGGAGGAGCATGATGAGCACTTGTGCTTGGTACTACGTTTTCTGCTAGAGCACAAATTGTATGGGAAGTTGTACAAATGCTCGTTTTATCAATTGAAGATTCACTACTTAAGGCATGTCATCTTCGGCGAAGACATCGCCATGGATCCCGCCAAGGTCAAGGCTATTATGGAATGGCCTGCGCTGATGAATGTCCCAGAATTGTGTAGCTTCATGTGTTTAGGAGGATACTATCGACGGTTCGTCAAGGGATTTTTGAAGATAGCAAATACGATCACAGAATTGCAGAAGAAAAACAAGAAGTTTGTTTGGACCGTGAAATGCGTGGAAGCATTTTGGAGGATCAAGGAGTTGTTGAAAACAACACCGATACTAAAGGTCCCTAACATGGGCATAGACTTCTTGGTATGCACTGACGCATCCAAGGAAGGCTTAGGCGGGGTCTTGATGCAAGACAGATGAGTGATTACTTACATCTTGAGGACACTGAGAAGGCATGCAGAGAACTACGCGATGCACGATTTGGAGTTGTTAGCCATCGTATATTCCTTGAAGGTTTGGAGACACTACCTTATTGGATGAAAGTTTGATCTAAAGAATGACCATTGTTGACTACAACACATATTTACGCAAAGAGACCAGAATGCACGACAACGGTGTTGGTCGGAATTGCTTAGCTAGTACGACTTCGAGATTACTTACATAAAAGGAATAGTGAACCGAGTGGCAGATTCATTGAGTCAGAGACCATGCATATTTTCGGTGCTGCCTCTTCAGACCAATCTACGTGAAAAGATTCTAACCTTACAATGTGACGATGACTGGTACAAAGAGGTCGAGGGTTTTATTGGACAAAACACAATGATGGTACCACGATTTGAAGGATTTTCATTTGATACTGATGGTTTATTGAGGTTTAAAAATCGGATGTATGTACCGCTAAATGACGAGTTGAGGATGTTGATCCT
>JASDQU010817523.1:105348-121987 GCA_032191745.1 Picea mariana
TTTTCCTAGTTTCCTATTTTTTATTTTCCCTCTTTCCCCTTTTACTTAGAACTCAAAACGCAGGTGTGGAATATAACCCCTTTTCCCTTTTATCATTAATTTAGTATCTTTTTAAATTATCAAAAGATAAAATAATTAATTCCCTCTTTACTTTTTGTATCCACAGATTTTATTTCTTATGAATAATTCAATTTCTTACTCCCTTCATGTTACAAAATTTTATGAAGACCATAATTATTACTTAAGTGGTCTTTATTTTAAATTTTATTATTTTATTTTATTTTATCTATTTATTTATTTTATTTTTTTTTATTTTCGTAAAGGTAGACAAATTTTTACCCCTAGCGTAGTTTTTAGACTTAGAACTTAGATTTTGTACTAGGCGACATTTAATTAGGGAAATCATTTTAAAATTTCTTAACATGTTATTTGTCTTAGGGCCATCTAGGTTCATCTTTTTATCATCATCAACGCGACGTTCCCTTCAGGATGCACTAGGTGCTCCAAGGGTGCCACTCGCCTCATTTGTTCCTTTGTGCGACGTGCCCTTCAGGATGCACTACGTGCTCCAAGGGTGCCATTCACCTCTTGACTGATTGGTAGACATCAATAACCCCTAGAGTCAACACTCCACCAGGTGAACTTGTGGGAGATTAAGGGCTTCCAAGGAATAAGGCCCCTGCCTTATTGCATGCCCCTTAGAATCATCGTGACTGACTGTCGCAATCTTCCCTCACAACATCGTTGGTCCTCTCGAACTAGGTAATCGTTAACCTACAGTTCGAGCCACAGCGGGAGTGCTAGTAGGCTATGGTAGGGTTGTTGTCCACACCTCTCCCTCAACATCTCTGGTAGTCGTGTGAGACCCCTTTACTCCATATGTGAGTCTGGTCTGCAAGCTATCATCAGCCTGCATCATCAACAAATCATGTCAGAACATATCCACATCATATCATCTAATCAGATGCACTAATGTCACAGCAAAATAATCAAACCCCAATGGCACACTCCCTGACTTGATCCGGAGTCCATGGGGTTCCATCGATGCCTCTGCATCCTCGAGGTCCAAATCCCTGCACACTCAGTAAAACCAAGTCAATATCACCTATCTATGTCAATGTAGTAAAACAAGATATCATCAACCCATAACGCCTCATAATTAAAATCAAGAGCTTTAATAGGATAATAAAGCGGATCACTTGCGAGCAAGTGTCCTCAAAGAATAAGTTCGCTCAGTGTGCCAGAGTGGGATGTTACAAGAATTTGATTGGTCAACCTCAAATACATCCTACTTAAAACTCAAAGTTACAAGATACAGTTAAGATCAACCCCGAAGAAATTCTTTGTGGAGTTTTATTCATGAAATATGTTCTTCATTACAAAATATTTGACAGCCATGTATGTGGCTGCAAATAAATCCATGATCATATAAGAAAGTATCTTAGAATAATATAAGAAGAACACTCAACAACTCAGCCTTGTGCCCAACTCTGAGATTCAACCATAAATCTATGAGAAGTGGTGTAGAAGAATATATAATAAAAAAATGGAGAATATTAAGATTTATTTCTTTTGATCAAAAACTTGATTGTGTTTCCATGTCTATACCCTCTTCTTCCTCTGATATTCTTCCCTTCCCCTCTGACAATACTAATTATTGGACCCATTTGATGAAGCCTCTCTTCTCTTTTTAAGAAGAGATTTTTTAACTACTTGAGTAGTTAGGGTTTGTCCCTTCTATAAATTCTTGTACACGTTTCTTCTTGAAACATTTCCTTTAATTAAAACCTCATTAATTCCTAATTAATGAGTTCAATTCATTAATCAAGTATATTGAAAGTGGGTCCCTCTCCTTTTCTTCATAAAAGTTTTAATCAAACTTTTATTTTTTTTATGTTTAATTAATTTCCCTTTTTAAAAGAGGATGACTATGTTTTAATTTTATGGAATATTAAACCAAAATTTTATCCATTTAAACCACTTATGATGTTATCTTCATCATTTCATAATTCCAGGGATATACAATTTTCCAAATCCGTCACCCGGATATCAAGATATGAGCTTGTGAAGTTGAGTTGTCACGCAGGCCCATTAAAATTGAATCTGACTAATATTTTAACTTCTGATAAATATATATCAACTTGGAGAACTTGAAACCTTCAACATCATCTTCTATGTCAAAATACCTTTCCAACAGTATAAATTTTACACGATTATGAGACCCGGAGCTCAAGTTATGGCCTCCGCAAGATCAATACTCAACTACCATCGATCAAAATTGATGGGTAATGTTGAAATGGGTACTTGACACTAAGAGGGCGGGTGGGGGTGAATCAATGACACAAAAAATTGTACAATTTTCCACTTTTCACAAATTAACTGAACAACAAATATTTATTTCATTTTCACAATCAATATATATAAAAGAATACATATTTTATTTAATAAATAACTTGAATGAATACATAATATCAATATTTGAATATCATCTTAAAACAATTTTGAGAGACCCAACTCTCCGTTACAATACCCATCTTGTAGTTCTCAGATCCAACTTACAAATGAGGAATCCAACCCTCATAACAAGTCCCAGCTTGTTGATCTCATATCCAACTGAGATGTGAGGAATCCAATCCTCATACCAGACCCGTATTGTAAACAAGCACTAACCTAATAGAATGAATCTTCATTCAATCAATTATATATAAATATATATACTTCAACAAATTCAACTACACTTCTTCTCACCATTCATTCTTGTTTATATAGTCTTCCAACTGGTGTGAATTTGAATCATTGTGTCTTTTGACATTTGAACCATTGTACCTTTTCATTTAAATGATAATGTTAAATTCCTTTTATCCTTTATTCATAATGATCATAAATTAATTCTCTTTTAATCATAACCGTGTGTCAGTTCTTTTGTATTCATGAGTTGATCACAGACATGGATCAACTCATCATATCATTCTCATGCTTCTGCTACATTCTCTGTTCACCAACATATCATATTTGATCTCTTATCATTTCTCTATATTGTTCTGGTGTTTAAATCTCTGTCGAATTGAGTCTGGATGAGGTGCTTCCTTCAAACCATTTTTATATGATCACAGGCATAGAACAATGAGCTTATAAATTTAAGTGTTGCCTTCATTTTACCCTTATTTATCTATTCCATATGACTAACGNGAATCTTCATTCAATCAATTATATATAAATATATATACTTCAACAAATTCAACTACACTTCTTCTCACCATTCATTCTTGTTTATATTGTCTTCCAACTGGTGTGAATTTGAATCATTGTGTCTTTTGACATTTGAACCATTGTACCTTTTCATTTAAATGATAATGTTAAATTCCTTTTATCCTTTATTCATAATGATCATAAATTAATTCTCTTTTAATCATGACCGTGTGTCGGTTCTTCTGTATTCATGAGTTGATCACAGACATGGATCAACTCATCATATCATTCTCATGCTTCTGCTACATTCTCTGTTCACCAACAGATCATATTTGATCTCTTATCATTTCTCTATATTGTTCTGGTGTTTAACTCTCTGTCGAATTGAGTCTGGATGAGGTGCTTCCTTCAAACCATTTTTATATGATCACAGGCATAGAACCACGAGCTTATCAATTTAAGTGTTGCCTTCATTTTACCCTTATTTATCTATTCCATATGACTAACGGCGGTGACCAGATGCTAGGCCAAACGAGTGCTTGAGTGATTTATGAGAATCAACGGTCATGATTTAATCTCTCAATGAGATGGATGACTGTGGGGACTTCAGGACTTACAACATTCCAAATCTTATGAATAGGATTTCATCGAACAGATCCAACGGTTCACGTTTATTTCGCGGAACTAGATCAATGGTCAGATTTGATCCTTACACTTATCTTTTCATTTCTTAATCTGACGGTTGGGACTTAATCAAGCATTGAGATGGATGGTCATTATTTACTTCGGAAATTAGACTATTCTACTTATGCTATCCTTCCACTATTCTAGATCAACAGTCGTGAATGCACCCAAAGTATTCTTCAGATCGGGTGACTCATGTCCACTTTGAAATTTTGGCCTTCGAGACTTCAAGACTTTTTCCTTCACGATTTCAGCACTTCGACCTTCGGGACTTCGGGTCTTTGTCCTTCACGACTTTGACACTTCGGCCTTCGTGACTTCGAGACATTTTCCTTTGCAAATTTGGCACTTCGACCTTCGTGACTTTGACACTTTATCCTTCATGACTTCAGGACTTTTTCCTTCACAACTTCGACACTTTGGCCTTCGTGAATTTGGGATTTAGGTCATTTTCTGGTGGTAAAAATCCTGAAATAAAATTTTCGGAGTGACGTAACTTTCTTACATCACTTGATGATGTGGTACGATATGAGTAGCTGCCACGTGCAACTCAAATTTGTGATTTACATGTACCTAAAATGTCGATTTCAAGTTGACACTTGTCATTATTTGACTGTGCAACGTGTCCTTGTTGATGTGCTCTGTTGACGTGATCTACCATATGTTCTTGCTGACATGTTCTTCCACATGTCCTTGCTGATGTGTTCTGCTAAAGTGGTCTCCCTATGTGACACATATTCATCTACTTGATCTAAGGGTGAGAATACTATCTGAAATGTTATCTCAGATCGACGACTGAGAGTGAATTCAGAATTTTGGCTTTCGGGACTTTGGGTAATTTGATATCTTGACTTCACAATTCTTCCAAAGTGAGATTCCCTAAACTATAACCTCCTCACAACTTTTTAAACCGAAATGAATGATGTCCATCGATCGTGATATTAGACTGACGGCTCGATCTGTCTATGATGCTGCTATTGCCTTGGTTTAAATCCAACGGTTCTTCTTCTTTTCTTATACTGTCCTTCCACTTTAAAATAATCCAACGATTGTCAGGTATTCAGATATTCGAATTCTCATCATTTTTACATTGCGTATCCTATCCTTCCACTTAATGTGATCCGAAGACTGATGGAATTTCATATAATTGAGATCTCATATCTTTCTTCTTATCCTATCCTTCCATTTATTTTTTATCTGACGACTAACAAAAATTCGGGTATTCGAATTATCAACACTTTTTCCCCGCTTATCCTATCCTTCCACTTAAAGTGATCCAATGGTCATGAAGACTCTTGAAGTAGATCATCGATCAAGGATGAATGTAGGGTCATCAACTGGCATGACTTTTATGAATATCGTCGAGGTCTTCTCTGAAATCGCTCGCTGGTAGTGGAACTCATTCCAACCGTAGATCTATTGTCGAGTTACCATAAACAATCGATGTGGATTGCGGAACCACAACTTGGGAGTGGTTTAATTCATCACCCAAAGCTCCGCAATTTATCCATTCCATTGATCTGGCGCTTGAGTATCTGACGGTCACGACTTAATCCAACTTAATCTGATCATTTTTTGGATCAAACACGATTGCCGATATTTGAGTTTATGAGATCTGATGATCTAGACCAATTGTGGGAATGGAACTAGAGAGTCATTTAATTCTCCTTCCACTATCCGCAATCTATCCCTGCCGTTGATCTAGCGTGCATATCTGACGGTTACAACTTTATCTGATCATTGACCAATCCTCTAATGGTCCTTAAGCCTACGGTCACTCATCTGACCAACTTCTATTACATGCGATGATCAACACCATCAATTTCCTGATCGGATGGTTGTTGAGGCTTCTCACCTTTTCCTATGCATCGATCAACTTCTCAGTCTTTCCATCAATCCCAATGACATTTCTACATTGTGCTCTTCCTTATGAGCTTTAGTATTTCGTATACTATCATACTATTTGACATTCTCATCCTTTCCATACTTTCAATGCACTTTTCCTTTTGAGCTTTGATCTCTGCATACTATTTGATATTCTCTGCTAACTAATATATTGTTGACATCAATGATAGTTTCATATATGATAAATCAACAATGACAACAATTAATCATAACAAATTATCATCACATCATAATGAAATCAACTGTTGACATCAATGACAACATATCAATGACAATTTTTCCAACAGGTAAATCTCAGCCCTTGGATTGATTTTCGTGCTTCCCTTCATAAAATTTGAGTTTTTGGTTTAAAAGTGTATCCCACATGCATTGGGATATTATATTCTTCATGATATATAATACTAAGTGTTTTATATACTTATCAAGAAACACAAGAAGAGAATAAATTATGGATCTTGGAGGATTCGACCCTTTGAAAATTGTCGAATAAAATAATAACTTTTTGAAATCCCATCGCCGTCCACCTCACACCCAGTCATTGATGAATCATCCATTCATATACTACCATGTGTCTTTGTAATAACTTTCCATGTGTCTCTAATAATAATATTACACGTGTCTCCCTCCATGAGTTGTCATGTGTCAAAATTCCATGCTTCCATGTGGAATGTTCTTATTGGTTAATGGTTTAAATGGGGAAAAGTTTCAAATAATGGTTGAGTATGGAAGAGGAGGCAGAAAGGTAAGTGAAGGGAATACTATAGGTAGAGAACGTCAAGGGGTATTTTGTAGGTTGTGGGGATGGGTTGGCGGGTTGGGGAGTGAGGTGAGTAAGGAAGTGAGGGATGACTGGTGTTCACCCACCCGTGAGATATATTAATTTGAAAAATGTTTAAGTAGGGAGAGGGGAAGGAGATGAGAGGGGGCATGGATAATTTTTAGGTGGGAGGGTAAAGTGTATTCAATGGACTTAGGAGCATGGAGGGTTCGTGTAGGTGAGAGGGTAAGGTAAATGAGTCTGTGAGTCCATGTTACAAAAGTAGAATAAGTGTTGAGGAATGGTTGGTCGGACTCATGTTCAAGAGGAATGCAATACTTTAGAGCTCAACACCCATGACAAGGTTGATGGTCTAGATGTAGATCACGAAACTTGGGGTGCAAAGTGAAGGTCACAAAAAATGGAGAATGAGAGCTCGAACTTGGGAACACTGAAATATGACTAAGTGTGGAAAGAGAGATGTTGAGTGAAAATTATAATTATGGTAGAATTGTAATATAGGAGAGGAGAGGAAAACACGACACTTAGAAATACTCTTCAAAATTAGACCTCTAGAAAAGATCTTGAGTAACTTAGGCATACAAAAAAAAATATTTCTGAACAAAAAATGTGTGGTGATCCTAAGACTGAGGGCTACAGAATGAACTTATAAAAGTTAAAAATTTTCTTCTTTTGATAACAAGACTTTTATGAATCCAAGAGAATAAAAATCTAGATGACCAACATTTGTTCAACAACTGGCTCCAACTACGAAACAATGACCCCATGTGGGTTGTTGAGAACACCAAAATCTCAAGACTAGTTGCCTTCTCCATTGGGATATGGAGTCATCTTAAAAATACAATCTTGTTATTCTTCTTCTTTCATGGAGTTATATTCAAACCTCAATATAAAGACTACCATATTGTGCAAAACTTGAACTGATAAATAAAATGTGTACATACATGATCTACCTACCCGAACTTACTTGAAAGAAAGGGGCACCTTAGGTGTAAGCATATTTCCAATGGATCCATTCAAGCATTGATCTGATTTGTGGAATGAACTCCAAAACTCTAAGATATGTTGGGACTTGTACCAATCAGTCAGATGCACTCTCAATATAAACTGGAGAAAAAATATACCAAGTATGGTGAATATTTGATTGCCTTGTTTGGCCAACAATGCTCTGGAACCATAATTCAATAAAATCAATTCTTGGTTGCTCAAGAATATTATTTTCTTTGGTTGGCTTAGGAGTTTTCAACATAAGAATACATTCATCATTTTCCTTATTTCCAACCACTTCCAAGGTTCTCGGTTCATCAAAAATGTCTTGAAAATACTCTCCTTTCTTGTAAATGTGATCTTGCTCATCATTCTTCTCAAGATTCATTTCTTCCAACAATTCTTCTTGTTGCAAGTTCTCTAGTGATGTTTCATCATCTATTACAAGGCTGCAATTTTCTTGTGTATTTGGTGGAGCCTCCTCAATTTCATTCTCAAATTTGTTGCTTGAAATATCTTCATATGGTGTATATAGGAGGCTGGAATTTTCTTCTTGTAATTTAAAATTTCCATCTTTGTCTTCAACAACATGACTTGAATTAAAAAAATCCATCCACTCTTTGATTAGATTCTTCTTCAAAATTGTTCATTTTTTTATATTGCTTCCATATGGGAGAGGATGGATGGGAAACAACATTTAAATGATAAAAAAAAAACATATGAATGCACCTTTGGGATGAACTTTTCTACAAATGAATATTCTAAGACATCCCAACTAGTAATAGAGTTAGGCATTAATGAGTTATACCATTCAAGAGCATATTCTCCCAGAGTTTGTAGGAATAATCTATAAGTGACACTCTCTTCAGTGAGTTTGAAATCATAACATGTACCTTTAAAATTAATCAAATGTTTCTCTTCATCTTCTGAAGCATCCCAAAACAATGTAGAAAAAATTTCAATAGGAATATTTGGCATTTGAAAGTCTACTTCTGGTATATTTAAAGGGTATTATGAAATCACCTACTTCTTTGAGTACTTCTCCCTTTTGTTGAGTCTTTAAAATCCATTCATGTTCTTTATGAAGAATATAAAGAAGAATTATGACATGAATGAAACCCTTCATTTTGAATTTTTTCAATGGAGAATCTAGGGAGTTCATTCTCCTGAATCTTTGGTGTTTCTTGTTTCATTTTGAAATTAAAAGATAGGTGAGTCATGCTTAAAATAAGAAACAATTTTATTTAATCTTCTTCTTGAAACTTTGAGCCATGGATAATTTTGGTTCCTCAAATATATTGAAAATAAGTCGTTCCCCTGTGGAGTCGCCAAAAATGTTGACACTTGAATCTGTCAGGATCGAAATGACAACCTCATGAAGACATTAGCCCCCTTCATTTTTAGAGAGGTGGTTCTCCTCTTTGGATGAAAGATATATCTTTTAATATCTTGGATTAGGGGGAATTCTAGGAAGAAAACAAAAAATATTTAGTGCTTGGATTTATGTGAAAATGGTTTTTCAATAACCCAATATGATTTTTATGTGCAACAAAAGTATTTTAATTAGAAAAGATTGGAGGGCTTCGAGATCAGAATTAAATTGTGATTTGCATCATATATTAAAACTCTTCCTGATGATGGACCACATTTGTTTGGTCTGAAACATCGAATAAAAAACTAATGATGAATCCAAAAGAACCACATTATCATAACACCAGTTGCAAAAGTCTCAGAACTAGAATCACACACAATCTTCTTAATAATATATAAATACATCCATATCTTCTTCATAGGAGATAATGATTTGATCATCTAAAATAATTTTAACAAAGTACTGCAATCAATATCAAAAGAGAATTTGATAGGTCAACCTCAAATACCTCATACTTAAAACTCAAACTTACAAGATATAGTGAAGATCAACCTCGAAGCAATTCTTTGTGGAGTTTTATTCATGAAATATGTTCTTCATTACATAAGATTTGATAACCATATATTTGGCTGCAATTAATCCATTATAATATAATGAAATATCTTATAAGAGTATACGAATAACACTCAACAACTCAACCTTCTACCCAACTATGAGATTCAAGCATAAAGCTATGAGAAGTGGTGTGGAAGAATATATAAAACAAAATCAAGAATATGAAGACTTATTTCGTTTGATCATAAGTTTGATTTTGTATATATGGCTGTAACTTCTTCTTCTTCTGATCTTCTTCCCTTCCCCTATGAAAATATTGATTATTGGACCCATTTGATGAAGCCTCTATTCTCTTATTAAGAACACATTTTATAACTAGTTGAGTAGTTAGGCTTTCTCCCTTCTAGAAATTCTTGTACAAGTTTCTTCTTGAAACATTTCCTCTAATTAATTCCTCATTAATGAATTCAAATCATTAATACAAGTATATTTAAAGTGTCTCCCTCACCTTTTTTTAATGAAATTTTTAATTAAACTTTATTTTTTGACATTTAATTAATTTTACTTTTTAAAAAAGGATGATTTTGTTTTAATATTATGGAAGTGTAAAAAAAAATATTATCCATGTAAACAAATTCTTATGTTATCTTCATCGTTTCATATTTCCAATGATATAAAATTTTCCCAAATCCGTCGCTTGGATCTCAAGGTATGAGCTTGTGAAGTTGAGTTGTCACACAGGCCTATGAAAATTGAATTTGAATCATATTTTAATTTTTTCAAACAATATATAACATTTCAACACTTGAAACCTGCAAAATTATCTTCTACATCGAAATACCTTTCCAACAGTATAAATTTTACGCAATTTTGACACCCAGAGCTCAAGTTATGGCCTTTGCAAGAACAATACTCAGTCATCGTCGATCAAAATTGATGGGAAAATCTCAACCCTTGGATTGATTTTCGTGCTTCCCTTCATAAAATTCGACTTTTTGGTTTAAAATTCTATCCCACATGCATTGGGATATTATATTCTTCATGATATATAATACTAATTGTTTGATATGCTTAGCAAGAAACAAGAGAAGAGAAGAAATTATGGAGCTTGGAGGATTCGACCATTGGAAAATTGTTGAATAAAATAATATTTTTTTGGAATCCCTTCGTCGTCCACCTTACTCCCAATCATTGATGAATAATCCATTCATATACTTCCATGTGTATTTGTAATAAATTTCCACATGTCTCTAATAATAATATTCTATGTGTCTCCCTCCACGAGTTGTCATGTGTCACAATTCCATGCTTCCATGTGGAATGTTCTTATTGGTTCATGGTTTAAATGCGAAAAAATTTCAAATAATGGTTGACTATGGGAGATGAGATGGAAGGGTAAGTTAAGGGAATAATATAGATATCGTAAGTCAAGGGGGTAGTTTGTAGGTTGCGGGGACAGGTTGGCGGGTTGGGGAGTGAGGTGAGTAAGGGAGTGAGGGATGACTAGTTTCTGCCCACCCATGAGCTATATTACTTTGAAAAATGTTTAAGTAGGGAGAGGGTAAGGATATGATATGATATGGGGCATGGGTAATTTGTAGGTGGGAGGTTAAAGTGCAGGCAATGGAGTTAGGAGCATGGCAGGCTCGTGTAGGTGAAATGGTAAGGTGAATGTATCTATGAGTCTGCGATACAAAAGTAGACTAAGTTTTGGGGAATGGTCAGTCGGACTCACGTGCAATAGGAATGAAGTAATTTGTATCTCAACACCCACGACAAGGCTGATGGTCGAGATGTAGATCACGAAACTTGGGGTGCAAAGTGAAGGTCACGAAAAATCGAGGATGAGAGATCGAACCCGCGGACACTGAAATATGACTTTAGTATGGAAAGAGAGATGTCAAGTGAAAATTCTAATTATGGTAGAATTGTAATATAGGAGAGGAAAGGACAACATGAAACTTAGATAGATTCTTCAAAATCAGACCTTTGGACAAGATCGTGAGCAACTTAGGCATGCTGAAACAAATTTTTGATCTAAAAAATGTGTGGCAAACCTCAGACTGAGGGATGCAGAATGAACTTATAAAAGTTCAAAAATGTCTTCTTTTGATATCAACTCTTTTATGAATCTAAGAGAAGGAACATAGAGATGACCAAAATTTTTCCAACATGTGGCTCCAACTACGGGACAATGACACCCTATGGGTTGCTGAGAACATCAAAATCTCAAGACCATTTTCCTTTTCCATTGGGATATGGAGTCATCTTCAAAATACAATATTGCAATTCTTCTTATTTCATGGAGTTATCTTCACAACTTATTATAAATACTGCCTTATTGTGCAAAAGTTGAACTAATAAATATAATATGTACATACATGATCTACCTACCTGAACTTACTTGAAAGAAAGGGGCACTTTAGGTGTAACAAAATTTCCAATGGAGCCATTCAAGCATTGATCTTATTTGTGGAATGAACTCCAAAATTATGAGATATGTTGGGACTTGGACCAATGCATTAGGGGAACTCTCAATATGTACTAGAGAAAAATTATACCAAGTGTGGTGAAGAATTTATTTGCGTTGTTTGGCCAACAAATCTATGGAACCATAATTCAATGAAATCAATTCTTTTCTACTCAAGAATACTATTTTCTTTGGTTGGCTGGGGAGTTTCCAACATAAGAATACATTCATGCTTTTCCTTATTTCCAACCACTTCCAAGGTTCTTGATTCATCAAAAATGTCTTGAAAAGACTCTTCTTTCTTGTAAATGTGATCTTGCTCAACATTCTTCTCAAGATTCATTTCTTCCATCATTTCTTCTTGTTGCACGTTCTTTTGTGATGTTTCATCATCTATTACAAGGATGAAATCTTCTTGTGTATTTGTTGGAGGCTCCTTAATTTCATTCTCAAATTTGTTTCTTGAAATATCTTCATATGGAGTGTATAGGAGGCTGAAATTTTCTTCTTGTAATTTAGAATTTTCATCTTCGTCTTCAACAACATGACTTGACTTAAAACATTCATCCACATTTCGATTGGATTCTTATTCAAAATTGGTCATTTCATTATCTTGATTTCATATGGGAGAGGATGGATGGGAAACAACATTTAAAATATCAATAAACAAATATGAATTCACCTTTGGGATGAACTTTTCTCCAAATGAATCTTCTAACACATCCCATCTAGTAATAGATTTAGGCATTAGTGAACTATACCATTCAAGAGCATTCTCTCGTAGAGTTTGTAGGAATAACATACATGTGACATTGTCTTCAGTGAGGTTGAAATAATAACATGTACCTTTAAAATTAATCAAGTGTTTCTCTGCATATCTTGAAGCATCCCCAAACAATGTAGAAAAAATTTCAATAGGAATATTGGGAATTTGAAAGTCTACTTCCGATAGATTTAAAGGGGTATTGAAATCGCCTCCTTCTTTGAGTAATTATCTCTTTTGCCGAGTCTTTCAAAGCCATTGATGGGATTAATGAATAATATAAAGAAGCATTATGACATGAATGAAAATCTTCATTTTGAATTTTTTCAATGGAGTTTCAAGGGAGTTCATTCTCCTGAATCTTTGGTGTTTCTTATTTCTTTTTGAAATTACAAAAAAGGTGATCCATGCTTAAAATAACAAGCAATTTTCTTGAATCTTCTTCTCAAAACTTTGATCCATGGAGATTTTTTGTTCCTCCAATATCGTGAAAATAAATCGTTCCCCATTGGAATTGCCAAAAATGTTGACGGTTGAATCCTTCAAGACCAAAACGACAACCTCATGAGGGCATTAGTCCCCCTTCGTTTTTAGAGAGGTGGTTCTCCTCTTTGTCTAAAACATATATCTTTGAATATCTTCGATTAGGGGGAGTGATAGGAAGCAAACCCCAAATATTTAGTGCTTGCATTTATGTGAAAATGTTTCTTCAATAACCCAGTATGATCTTTATGTGCTGCAAAAGCCTTTTAATCAGAAAAGATTGAAGGAGGGATTCAACATCATAATTAAATTGTGATCAACATCACACACAATATTCTTAATAATATATAAATACATCCATATATTCTTCATAGGAGAGAATGATTTGATCATCTCAAAGAATTTTAACATAGTAATGTAATAAAAATCAAAAGAGAATTTGATAGTTCAACCTCAAATACCTCATACTTAAAACTCAAAGTTAGAAGATACAGTCAAGATCAACTCCAAAGAAATTCTTTGTGGAGTCTTATTCATGAAATATGTTCTTCATTACAAAATATTTGACAACCATATATGAGGCTGCAAATACTCCATGATAATATAATAAAATATCTTAGAAAAATATACTCAACAACTCAGCCTTGTGCCCAACTCTGAGATTCAAACATAAATCTATGAGAAGTGGTGTAGAAGAATATAGAAAAAAAAATGGAGAAGATGGAGATTTCTTTCGTTTAATCAGAAGCTTCATTTTGTGTCCATAGATTTACCTTATTTTTCCTCTAATATTCTTCCCTACCCCTCTAACAATAGTTATTATTGTACCCCTTTGATGAAGCCTCTCTTCTCTTATTAAGAAGAGATTTTCTAACTAGTTGATTAGTTAGGGTTTCTCCGTTCTAGAAATTCCCGTACAATTTTCTTATTGAAAAAAATACTTTAATTAATTACTCATTAATTAATTCAGATCATTAATACAATTATATTGAAAGTGGTTCCCTCTCCTTTTTTTAATAAAAGTTTTAATTAAACTTTTATTTTTTGAAATTTAATTAATTTCCCTTTTTAAAAGAGGATGAATATGTTTTAATTTTTTGGAAATAAGAACCAAATTTTTATCCATGTAAACCACAACTTATGTGTTATTCATTGTTTCATCTTTCCAACGATATAAAAGTTTCCCAAATCCATCACTTGGATCTCAAGATTTGAGCTCATGAAATTGAGTTGTCACGCAAGCCCATTAAAATTGAAGCCAGCTGATATTTTAATTTCTGAGAAAAATATATAAAATTTCAGCACTTGAAACATATACAATCAACTTCTACATTAAAATAACTTTCCAATAGTATAAATTTTACGCGATTCCAACATCCAGAGCTAAAGTTATGGCCTTCACAAGATCAATACTCAGCCACCGTCGATCAAAATTGATGGGCAAATCTCATCCCTTGGATTGACTTTTGTGCTTCCCTTCATAAAATTTGAATTTTTTGTTTAAAAGTATATCCCACATGAATTGGGATATTATATTATTCATGATATATAATACTAAGTGTTTGATATACTTAGCAAGAAACATGAGAAGAGAAGAAATCATGGAGCATGCAGGATTCAACCCTTGGAAAATTGTTGAATCAAATAATAATTTTCTGGAATCTCGTCGGCGTCCACCTCACGCCTAGTCATTGATGAATCAATCATTTATATACTTTCATTTGTATTTTTAATAACTTTCCATGTGTCTCTAATAATAATATTCCATGTGTCTCCCTCCATGAGTTGTCATGTGTCACAATTCCATGCTTCCATGTGGAATGTTCTTATTTGTTCATCATTTAAATGGGGAAAAAATTGGAATAATGGTTAAGTATGAAAGAGGAGGTGGAAGGGTAAGTGAAGGGAATATTTTAGGTAGAATAATTCAAGGGGGTAGATTTTAGGTTGTGTGGATGGGTTGGTGGGTTGGGGAGTGAGGTGAGTAAGGGAGTGAGAGATAACTGGTGTCAACCTTCCTGCGAGCTATATTACTTTGAAAAAACTTTAAGTAGGGAGAGGGTAAGTAGATGGGGTGGGGGTAATTTGTATGTGGGAGGGTAAAGTGTAGGTAGTGGAGTTAGGATCTTGGTGGGTTCTTGTAGGTTATAAGGTAAGGTAAATGAGTCTGCGATACAAAGTAGACTAAGTGTTGAGGAATGGTCAGTCGGACTCATGTGAAAAAGGAACAAAATACTTTGGAGCTCAACACCTACGACAAGGATGATGGTCATGATGTAGATCACGAAACTTGTGGTGAAAAGTGAAGGTCACAAAAAATGGAGGATGAGAGCTCAAACCTGCAAACACTGAAATATGACTAAGTATGGAAAGAGAGATGTTGAGTAAAAATTCAAAGTATGGTATAATTGTAATATAGGAGAGGAGAGGAGAAGATCATACTTAGAAATACTCTTCAAAATTGGACCTATGGACAAGTTCTTGAGTAACTTAGGCATACAAAATAAGATTTTTGATCCAAAAAATGTGTGGCGAACCTAAGACTGAGGGTTGCAGAATAAACTTATAAAATTTCAAACATGTCTTCTTTTGATATCAAGGATTTTATAAATCCAAGAGAAGGAAAATATAGATGAAGAAATTTTAGTCAACATGAGACAAGATAAACAACTATGAAAATAAGTATGAATATTTGCAAACCTTAATAAAATATCTTCATTAGAAAAATAGCTCGCAAGTCACACATACATAAAAATTAATTAATTTAGGTGAGATATAGGATTCAAACAATTCTATATGTTATGGAATTTACACTGGATATACCTTTGGAACTTGATTTACATATATGAGAGGTACATTGTAACCATCAGGCACAAGCATCACAAGGTTGTCAAATATGAGTTCAAGAAAAGGATACCCTAAGACTGCTCATTGGAAAGTTGGGAGGACAAATTGAATTCATCCCTTTCTGTGTTGATCGGGCTCAAATGGACAATGTCCTTTATGTGTCCAATGTAATTCACAAAACACTGTTTGAATTTGGTAGATTTGAGCTTCTATAATGAATCAATGGAAAAATGCAGACCTACAATTAGAAATCAATGTTTCTCTATATGTCCTAATTTCATTGACACTGAATTTGATATGATTAAATAAAATTAAAAAATATTAAAACCTACATAAATGTATATTAACAAACAATGGAAATATGAAGGTGAACACCTATCAACAAAGGTCCATAATTAATATACAAGATCTTACATCGTTTACTCAATGCAAAGAAGAAAAGGAAAACTTCTTGAAATGGAAGAAGAGGTTGTTACACATTAAAAATGTAGTTTTATAACTTCTCCAGCCTTATATAACTTAGAGAAGACATGTGATCCCTGGGTTAGAATGGATTGGAAACACTTTTTATAATATAGCACACCTCTTACAGTGGAAGCATCCTCA
>JASDQU010817524.1:50849-64147 GCA_032191745.1 Picea mariana
ACACATCCACAATAGACACATCATTTATCCTGGGAAACCCTCTAGGGGAAGAAAACCCAGCAAAACTTCCTTATCATAAATAGCTTATCAAATGTTCAAGAGATAACTCAACCAATACAGAAAATCCTCCTCCAAGAGATGCGCCACCCTTCTTCTTCTCTCACCAACTTGAAATGTCAACTTGCCTCATAAGAGAATGAGCAAGTGAAGTGTGTGTTAGAAGTGAGGCGCTAGCCTCTTATTTATACTAATTTGGCACGTGTGAAGAGTCACCAACTGGCTGGGCCGACCTCTCTCACTGGGTGGGTAGATCCACCTTTAATTAAATCTGGCCCTCTCATTATAACTGTTGGGGCCGACTTCTTATTCTTTACATTATAATTGTCCGATGACCAATCCGCAAAAGGGGATTTGATCCTTATACAATTACCGACTTGATTAATCCTCAATGGGGATTAATCTAATAATAAAATAATAATAATGACATGATTAATCCACAATGGGGATTTAATCCAATAACAAAATAATAAGAATGCTCTTCGTAGTTACATTATTTCAACAATTCCTTGGGTTAATCTTGATAAACAAATGGCACATCCCTTGGGTTATACCTGATAAACGAATGGTGCATTCCTTGGGTTGGGCAGGTCAGGAGGAAGAGAGCTGGTAGAAAAATCGGGATACCTGTAGGAGAGTATCAATTGAGTTATGAGCTTTATGAGCTGCGAGTGGACTGTGAGTGACCACCCTCTTTTGTGGATTACTCGCCTTAGCTCGGGGGTGACTGGCTTTTGAGAATTGGAACAGTCATTCTATGGTCGGGTGGAACGTCTGTCCCAAGCAGCTGGTTGCACAACATATTCGAAAGATAAGTTTTATATCTTGTTTCCGTGTTATTTACATGTATTATTGCTGTGCATGAACTTTGTGTATTTGAGAATGATCTATATGTTGCTATGTGAATGATTAAGCTGCATTCATGTTAATTTGGCGTGCTTTTAAATGCATCTATTTTATGGTTATAGACAACAAGTAAATCTGTTTTAGATTTGTGAAATTTCTAAACCCAGTACACTTTAAACCAATCAAATTAATTTTTAACTGATTATTCAGGGTTTTTCTTCACAGTGAATTAAATACACAGCAAAAATAAATTACCAGGAACTGAAAGTAAAAGTAGACAACAATCACATCAAATGTACACACTTATTTTTGGACAATAGTCCTCGGAAAAACCCAAGGTGGAAAAACCGGTGCAACAGATCTTTTGTTTTATTATTTCTGAGAAGGAAAATATGGAAATTTCTTACAAAGTAAATCAGCCTCTGCCAATAGCTGAATAGTCTTCAGCAACAATCTCTCCAACAAAATCGTATGGCCTCTCTAGACCCTCCAAAACAGAACCAGAACGAAACAACAGCTAGAAAGTGAGCCTCTGCGTGAATGTACGGCCCTCCTACATCACCCCTGTGTCACTCTGTACGACCTTGCCAGATCTGAAGCTAGCCTCTGCGATTTGGTGAAGAAGTGAGTCGATCCACCTGCTCGACTCTCCTCTGTCCTCCTGCAAAAACTCTCACCTGCAAATCTACAATCGATATCTCTCTGGAATCGATTTCTCTTTCTTTTGTGCGCCCCCTTAGCCAAGTCGATCTGTTCATATACTTTGTTGAGTGAGTGAAACCCTAATCTCCAAAGTGATGGAGGGTTGAGATCTGCTCTCTCCATCAAGATGAGATGAATGGTCAAGATGAAAAGACCACAACTTAAATTATTTTTCACTTTAACTTTAGAAAAGGCACCCAATAAAGTCAACTGAAGATTATAACACATCAGTAGTTCTTTTCCTAAGTTAGACTTAGGAAAACATTTAATTAATCAACTCAGCCTAAGTTTCATTTGTCCTCGATCATCCTAGGACGCTGTGATGATGATGAAAGATCTTCCTTGCTATATTCTCAACACTCCCTCTTAGCGAGGAAGGAATTCTTTTTCAACTCCTTATGATCTTTGAACTTCTCAAACTTTTGTTTGCTCAGTGCCTTGGTAAAGATGTCTGCCATCTGCTCATCAGTCTGTATGTAATCAAGCCTCATAACTCCTCTCTGTACACAATCCCGGATGAAGTGATACCTAATATCGATGTGCTTGCTACGATCATGAAACACCGGATTCTCAGAGAGCTTGATGCAACTCTGATTGTCACAGTGAATCACAATAGCTTCTAGCTGTTGCTTGAATAAGCCCAAAAGTGACTTCCTCAACCACATCGCCTCACATGTTGCCAAAATGGTGCCATGTACTCTGCCTCAGCAGAGCTCAATGCCATTGATCTCTGCTTCCTGCTGAACCAAGAAATGATGCCCGATCCAATGTTGAAGCAACAACCTGAAGTTCTCTCCCTGTCCTCTGCACATCCTGCCCAATCAACATCTGTAAATCCTGTTAATGTCACTCCACCACTGTGCTCATATAATAGCTCGTACTCCACTGTCCCTCTGAGATAGCGAAGCACATGCTTCACAACAATCCAATGTACTCTTCAAGGGTTCACCATGAATCGACTCAAAGAGTTTACTGCAAAGTTGATATTTGGTCGAGTATTGACAAAATACATGAGCGATCCAATCAACTGACAATAGACAGTGGGGTCTATTGTCTTCGAATCTGATGCATCAATCTTTCTCCAGTTTGTAACCAGAGGTGTGGACATGGGCCTACATTCCATCATCCTGAACCTGCGCAAAATCTCTACTGCATACTTCCCCTGTCCTAGGAAGAAGCATCCATCCATCTGCCAAACCTCCAACCCTAGAAACTAGTGCATCAACCCAAGGTCTTTCATTTCAAACTCTGCTGCAAGGTTGACCTTGCAATCTGCTATCATCTGCTCATCTCTAGTGAGAAATAGGTCATCTACATAAAGTACTAGTATAAGAGGCTCCTTCCCTGCAAGAAAATACCGGTTTGGATCTACCTCGCTTTGCTGGAAGCCCATCTCCCTCAAGTAGCTTTCAATCCTCTAGTACCATGCCCAATGTGCTTGCTTGAGCCCATACAAGGCTCTCCTCAGTCTACACACATGCGTCTCTCTGCTGCCAACCTCAAATCCCTCTGGCTGCTCCACATATACCTCCTCCTCAATAACTCCATTAAGGAAGGTGATCTTCATGTCCATGTGATGAACGTGCCATCCCTTCTCTGCTTCCAATGAAATGACTGCTCGGATTGAAGAATACCTGGCCACTGGAGCGAAGGTCTCCTCTTAATCAACTCCCTCTCGCTGTGAAAACCCCTTGGCCACGAAGCGGGCTTTGTACTTGTCCACGCTTCCATCTCCGGCATGCTTAACTTTGTAGATCCACTTGGATCCAACCACCTTTTTATCCTCTGGCCTCAGAATTACCTCCCATACATCATTTTTCATAATGGAGGCATATTCCTCCATCATGGCCTCCTTCCACACCTTATGTCGTGCAACACTCTCATAACTGGAAGGCTCAATGTCAATGAGTTGAGTCATCAAGATTCAATACCATATATCCAAGTCTCTCTGGTGGTTTGCTGCGTTTGAAGTCCCTCTTTAGAAGCCCTGCCAACCTAGAATCACTGACTGTGGACTTGTACTACTTAGGCCGTGGCCTAGTAATCTGCTCTGGGGGAATTGCATTATGCTGCGCCTCCTCATCATCAACTCGCTCCTGATGATACTGTCCAACAGTCTCCCTTTGAACACCTATATCCTGTGTCTGCTCCTGTGATCCTGTCTTTTGACTCTGTGCCTCCTACTCCTGGATTCCTGTGCTCTATCCCTGTTGGTTTTCTACACTTGCTGGTAAATCCTTTGATCTCCTCACCACACGTTCCTCCTCGAACTGCACATCTCTACACACAATAACCTTCCTGCGTGCAGACACATAGATCCTGTAGGCTTTGGAAGCCTCATTGTAACCAACAAATAATCCCTTCACCGTTTTAGGGTCCAACTTTGTCCTCTTCTTTGAAGGGACATGACAGTAACATACACTGCCCCAAATACGAATATGACTTACATTTGGCCTAGTACTTGAAAATGTCTCCTCAGGTGTCCACTTTCCCAAAACTGTGTGGGGACTCCTATTCTGTAAATATACTGCAACACTGCTCGCCTCTGCCCATAAGAACAATGGCAGTCCTTGATCATGAATCATAGCTCGTGCTGCTCCAACCACAGTCCTATTCTTTCTCTTGACCACTCCATTTTGTTGAGGATTGTAAGGAACTGTGAGTTCCTTTTTGATCCTCGCTGCTGTGCAATAATCCTCGAACTCCTTGGAGGTGTACTCTCCCCCATTATCCGATCTTAAGACCCAAATCTTCCTCCCAGTCTGGTTTTCTACTAGAGCTCTAAACTCCTGAAACCTCCCAAAGACCTCATCCTTGGTCTTTAGAAAGTAAATCCAGGTCTTCCTGGAGTAGTCATCAATAAACAAGACAAAGTATCTGGAGCCACTCACTGACTCCACTCATCGGCCCACATACGTCTGAGTGTATCAGATCCAATACTCCCTTGGACCTGTGCTCACTAGATGGAAAGGGTTTTCGAGCATACTTTCCCAATGCACAACCCTTGCAAGGGTCATGCCTCTCAGCTGTAATCTTAGGCAATCCAGTGACTGCCTCCCTCAAATGCCCCAAAGCACCAAAATGAATATGTTCTATCCCCCTGTGCCACAACTCACCTATATCTGTGGTGAAACTCGCTAATGCTCTCCCCGGATGAATTTGTAACCTGTAGACTTTCTCCTCTCGAACCCCAATCATTCTGTCCATCTTCTCACCTGACCCACCCGGTCTGATGAACACCTTTCCTTTATGGAAGGTGACCTCATATCCCTTATCCTCAAGAGTAGAGACTGAGATGAGGTGCTTGGTCAACCCTGGAACATATAACACATCACTGAAACAGACTGGTTTCCCAAACTCCCTCTGAAATGAGACTGTGCCAACTCCTTGCACCTTATAGCGCCTATCATCCCCTAGCTCAATTACTAGATTTATGCCTCCCTCCTGTAGCCTAGTAAGCCTCTCTTTGCACCCTGTCATATGACAAGATGCACCACTGTCTACAAACCACATGTCTGAAACAACTGTACTAGACATATAGGCTATGAAGCAAAAATCCTCCTCAAATGACTTGGCAAACTCATCCACTGCTGTTGAAGTTGCCATCTGTGGCTTCTTCTTCTTTCTCTCTAGAAACTTTAATGCAAAGTGACCCATCTTGTGAAAAGCACTTGAATTTTGAGAAGTCAATGTTTTTCTTTCCACCTTTCCTCTCCTTGCCCTTTGCTTTGCCTGTAAGGGCCAAGCCTTCTTCCTCTTCTTCATGAGTTGAAGATGATGGTCGTGCTTGATTGATTCTAATCTCTTCCTGCACAAAATCATCCCACAACCGCTGCAATCAGGGAGCTTCTCTCGATCTACCACACCACGGACAAAAACGTCCCATGACTTGGTAAAGTCGTCTAGTGCAATATGCACCAACTCAGGATCTTCAGTCTTTTCTCCCACTGCTACAAGTTCATCTCTAATTTGTGTTATTTTGGTAAGATGAGGTATTACACCCTCACCTTTGGCCATCTTGGTTCCACGTAGTTGCTTGCGCAGAGACATCCCTCTATTCTCATTTTTGTTTTGGTAGACGTCACTTAGGGCTTTCCACATGTCTTTTGCCTCAGCTTTTCTTGAGAGATGTGGGACGACATGGTCCTTTATCCCATCTAGAATTAGGCTCTTGGGCTTAGCCTCACCCTTCTTCCAGATGACCAATTCAGCTGCACCTGTGGGAGCTGCTGCCTTGTCATTGACATGTTCTGATACAACATTGACTTCCAATATCGTTGTCATCCTTTCTTTCCAGGTGGGGTAATTCTGAGCCCCTTGCAACCTGTCTTCCACCCTCAAACTCATGGCCATTTTCTGAAAGTGTTATGTTCAAACCCTACCTCTGCTTTTCTTTTTATGTTGAAACCCTAGCGCAGAAACCCTAGGCGCAAGGGAAGATGACGATTGCCTTAGATCTGTGCCTGAAACTTCAGATTTCTGTTGGATCTTGAAAACCCACTTGTGATACTGCCTCTTTAACAATCCTGCTCTGATACCATGTGAAATTTCTAAACCCAATACACTTTAAACCAATCAAATTAATTTTTAACTGATTATTCAGGGTTTTTCTTCACTGTAAACTAAATACACATAATTAAATTACCAGGAATTGAAAGTAAAAGTAGACATCAATAACATCAAATGTACACTTATTTTTGGACAATAGTCCCCGAAAAAACCCAAGGTGGGAAAACCGGTGCAACAAATTTGAAGTTTAATTATTTTTGAGCACGAAAATATGGAAATTTCTTACACAGTAAATCGACCTCTGCCAATAGCTGAATAATCTTCAGCAAAACTCTCTCCAACAAAACTGTACGACCTCTCTAGAGCCTCCAAAACAGAACCAGAACGAAACAACGGCTAGAAAGTGAGCCTCTGCGTGAATGTACGGCCCTCTTGCGTCGCCCTTGCGTCACTCTGTACGACCCTACCAGATCTGAAGCTTAGCCTTTGCGATTTGGTGAAGAAGTGAGTTGATCCACCTGCTAGACTCTCCTTTGTCCTCAAGCAAAAAGTCTCACCTGCAAATCTGCAGTCGATATCTCTCTGGAATCAATTTCTCTTTCTCTTGTGCGCCCCCTTAGCTAAGTCGATCTGTTCATATACTTTGTTGAGTGAGTGAAACCCTAATCTCCAAAATGATGGAGGGTTGAGATCTGCTCTCTTCATCAAGATGAGATCAATGGTCAAGATTAAAAGACCACAACTTAAATTATTTTTCACTTTAACCTTAGAAAAGGCACCCAATAAAGTCAACTGAAGATTATAACACATCAACAGTTCTTTTCCTAAGTTAGACTTAGGAAAACATTTAATTAACCAACTCAACCTAAGTTTCATTTGTCCTCCATCATCCTAGGACGTTGTGATGATGATGAAAGACCTTCCTTGCTACATTCTCAACAAGATTCGTAGCTATAAGCTACAGGAAAATCGACTAACAGTGAAAGAATTACTTTAGTTAGTAGAAATTTCATTTTTATGTGTATTCCGCACCGTAACGTCCCTCGATTGGGTTGGGGGAACTTTTCAAAGTGGTATCAGAGCTGTAATTGGGAGAGTGTTGTGTGGCGTGGCCCAACTGTTAAGTTTTGAGCTATTATTAGGTTTCTTTTCAAGTTACTAGATAACAATAGTATAGATAGGATCACTGAGAGAAACACAATCACAAGATGCACAACATTTATCCCGGGAAACCCTCATGGGGGAGAAAACCTAGCAAAAAATTCCTTAATATAGATAGCCAATACAATGCCAAGACAATAAACCAAAACACTAGAGAATATCCAAGATTGAGCAATGCGCTTCTCTCTTCCTTCTTCTCCCAACTGTAGCTACCAAACTTGCGCATTGGATGAGCGAATGAGTGTGTGAGATAATGAAGTGTTGGCTTCCTTTATTTATACTGTCTGGCAGGTGCTGGAAAGGTGTCTCTTCACTGGGCAACGTCGACTTGTCTTCTTAGTGGTTAAAACCACTTTAATTGGGCCTGGGGCCGACTTCTTAATTTGCATAATACAATTAGGGTTTGACCAATCCGCAAAAGGGGATTTGGTCAATTACAATGCCCGTCATGATCAATCCACAAAAGGGGATTGATATAACGAATAATGACTCAATAATAAATAGAATACTCTTTGCAGTTACAATATTTCAACACTCTCCCTTAACAAGAATGGTATTCTACAACATCATTAGGAGAGAGAGAGGGAAACAACATAAACAACATCTGGAACACTGACTGGCATATCTATAAATCATCAGAAGTTTTTCTCATCATCAATATCATCATCCGCAGCGAGGAGCTGGAATGGCATCATCATCATCTGCATCAACATGGATTAGTATAACACTAATACATCATCATCATCAATAACATCACAAGGCTGACACAACATCAACAACAATAGCATCACAACATGAAGGCTGGAGCATCATCAACATCATCACTAAGCTGGAAATCTTCAACACAAAGCTGACATCTCAACAACATCAGCACGAAGCTGGAAATCTTCAACACAAAGCTGGCATCTCAACAACATCAACATGAAGCTGGAAATCTTCAGCACGAGGCTGGCATCACAACAACATTAGCACGAAGCTGGCATCTCAACAACATCAACACGAAGTTGGAAATCTTCAGCACGAGGCTGACATCAACACTACTCCCCCTTTCGAGGGAGGTGCTTTCGGACTACACCAAGCTTGTCTCGAAAGTGCTCAAACTTTACACGAGACAGAGGCTTGGTCAACACATCAGGGACCTGTTCATCCGTGCCAACATACTGGAGCTTTATGGCTCCTTTCTGCACCATATCAGGGATGTAATGATATCGGATCTCTTTGTGTTTTTACTTGTCATGGAACACATGGTTCTCTGTCATCTTTATGCAACTCTGGTTATCACATATAATCATGGTTGCTTCCATCTCCAGACCAAATAGACCTGTCAACAGCTTCCGAATCCATATGGCTTCACAACCGGCGGGACATGCAACAATGTATTCTGCTTCTACCATGCTGAGAGAAATACTTGATTGTTTCCTACTCTTCCATGAGATCATGGCTGACCCCAGACTGAAACAACATCCAGAAGTGCTCTTTCTGTCAGAGACACTTCCAACCCAATCTGAATCGGTATAACCACTCAGTCTGAAGTCATGATCTCCATTATAACTGAGACCAAAATCTAATGTACCCTTAAGGTAACTCATCACATGTTTTGCAACAACCAGGTGAACACGTCTGGGCTTTACCAGAAATTGACTCAAGGTGTTCACAGCGAAACATATATCTGGCCTGGTGTTCATCAGATACATCAACGATCCAATGATCTATCTGTACATCGTAGCATCAATCAATTCTGACGAAGTGTCAACCAGGAGCTTCAACTTTGTTTCCATGGGTGTTTTCATGGATTTGCACTCCAACATATCAAACCTCTTCAATATTCTAACTGCATACTTCCTTTGGTTAAGGAAGATCTTCTTTGGGCTTTGCCAGATCTCAAGACCTAAGAAATAATGCATTAGGCCAAGGTCTTTCATTTCAAATTCTGCAGCGAGCTTCTTCTTACAATCAATGATGAGCTTTTCTTCTCTAGTTAGAAATAAGTTGTCCACATATAACATCAATATAACAAGCTCATCATTCATAACCTTGAAGTAAAGGTTAGAGTCAACTTTATTCTTGGTAAAGCCCAAGCTCGTCAAGAAACTGTCAATTCTTCCATACCAAGCTCTAGGAGCTTGTTTCAATCCGTACAAAGCCTTCTTCAATCTGCATACATGCGTCTTTCTGTCTTCCATTTCAAACCCTTGAGGTTGTTCTATATACACACTTCCTTCTTCAATGACACCATTTAAGAAAACTGTTTTTACGTCCATCTGGTGTATCTTCCACTTCATCTTAGCTGCAAGGGCTATGATGGTTCTGATTGAAATGTATCTGTCTACCAGAGCAATTGTGTCTTCATAGTCAATGCCTTCCTTTTGGGAAAAACCACGAGCTACAAATCTTGCTTTATATTTCTCAATACTTCCATCAACAACATGTTTTATTTTGTATAGCCATTTGGAAGATACTACATCCTTGCTCTTCGGTCTGGGAACTATTTCCCATACACCATTCTTTATAATTGATTGGTATTCTTTTGTCATGGCATCTGCCCATTCTTTCTTCTGAATGGCTTCTTCGAAGCAAGTAGGCTCCTTCTCTGAGAGATCACACATCAAAGCCATATAATTGGAAAATGGCTTGGGTTTCTTGACTTGTCTCATGGTTCCTTCGGGGGCACCATACTTTTCTCCGTCTTGAATTAGTTCCCTTGCCTAGATTGGCTTTCTCTTGTTGGAGATCGTCATCTGGGGAGGTTCTTGAGATTCTATTATGTCATGATTTTCTAGAATCTCCTCATCAGGGAAGTTATGGCTTCCCTCACTGGTTCTACAACTCTAGGAGCCACAGGTTCTTCTTCATATACTTCTTCAAGTTGGCATCTTCTTGATTTCTTGAGAGCTGCATCTTTATCAAAGGTTACATCTCTGCTGATCTCAATATGATGGTAACATGGTATATAAATTCTGAAGGCCTTGGAGACCTCACAGTATCTGACAATATTCCCTTCTTTCCTGAAGGGTCTAGCTTGGTTCTCTTCTCTTTTGGAATGTGTACAAATACCGGACAGCCAAATATTTTGAGATAGCTTACTTCTGGCTTCTTTCCAAAGAACATATCTTCAGGGGTCTTGAACCCAAGTGCACTATGGGACAATTTTTTCTGTACATACACTGTTGTTCTTGCTGCTTTTGCCCATAACTGCGTTGGAAGATCTTGATTATGTTGAAATAATGTAACTGCAAAGAGTATTCTAATTATTATTGATGTATTATTCATTACATCAATCCCCTATTGTGGATTGATCATGTCGGCTATTGTAAAGGACCAAATCCCCTTTTGCGGACTGGTCAAAACATAATGGTAATAGGCAGAATAAGAAGTTGGCCCCAGAATATATTAAAGGTGGTTATAACCACCCCGAAGAAGTCGCCCCTGCCAGTGAAAAGACACCTCTGTCCACACGTGCCAGAGTTGTATAAATAAGGAGGCTAGCGCCTCATTTAGACATACACTCACTTGTTCATTGAGAAGCAAGTTTCGGAGCTGTAGTTGGAGAGAGAGAGAGAGAGAGAGAGAGAGAGAGAGAGAGAGAGAGAGAGAGAGGCGCATTCTTGGGAGAGGACTTTCTATATTTGTTTGAGTTATCTCTTGGCATTGTATTGGCTGTCTATAATAAGGAAGTTTTGCTGGGTTTTCTCCCCCATGAGGGTTTCCTAGGATAAATGATGTGTCTCTTGTGATTGTGTATTTCTCATTGATCCTATCTATGCTATTGTTATCTAGTGATATGCAAAGAACTCTAATAATAGCTTAAACCTTAACATGGTATCAGAGCTAAGCTGAAGAGAGCATCTTTCACAAGAGAAAGTGAAAAACTTCACTGTTGCCGTACATGCAAATTAGGGCTTTTTGTTGATGAAGTATTTCAGCCGTAAAACCATCTAGAAAAGTGCGCTCTTCCTCAAGGATCAGTTTGGCATCCTCAACGCAACTTTTCAGTGGCTATATCTCCCGGAAAGTGAAACCCTAGTTTTCACAAAGTACCAGAAGTACCAGAAAACCAAAGTACCAGAGTACCAAAAGTACCGGAGTATAAGAAGTACTAGAAAACCAGAAGCACCAGTCCATAAATCCGCAGATCAAGTTTGGAGGGGTAAAAGTTGGATTTTCTCAGATCCAAACACACCAGGCTACTCACCTCATCCAAGCGCACCTCTTGGTAAGTTCAGAATTTAATTTTGAGCATTTTCATTTTTGGTCATTTTCCTAGCTCCAAGTAAAAGATGTCTGCAAGCACTAAGCTTGTTGACAAGCTGGAAGGTGTGGAAAACTTCCGTGCTTGGAAGTATAGGATTGGTCTCATTCTTGAAGAGAATGACGTAGCAAGATTCGTCAAAGAAGAAGTACCAGAACCCGCCGATGCTGCAGATAAAACAAAGCACCAAAAGGACACGATCAGGGCCAAAAGAATCATTGCAGATTCAATCAAAGATCACCTGATTCCTTCTGTGTCATCAAAGAAGACTCCAAAAGAAATGTTTGATGCCTTAAACAAACTATATGAAGGAAAGAACATAAACCAAAAGATGAATCTAAGAACTCAACTCAAAAATACAAGGATGCAGAGAGGAGAATCAATCCAGGAATATTTCTCCAGGATATCAGAATTCAAAGAATAGTTAGAAGCAATTGGAGATACCATAGACGAAGACGAACTCATAATGATGGCCCTTAATGGTCTCACAAGACCTTGGAATGCATTCATCCAAATGATTTGTGCCAGAACGAAGAAACTAAAATTTGACGGTCTATGGGAAGAATGCATCCAAGAAGAAACAAGAGTAGCTAACCGAGAGGCTTTACTAGCAAGAGATGAAGATCAAGCCCTAGCTACTCACACTAAAGGAGGAAGAAATAAGTCTTACTTCCAGAAAGAAACTCATAAAGAGTCTCACCCCCAAAACAAATTCAGTCATAAAGAATCTCAACCAAAGAGATTCCAGAAGAAAGGACAACGAAAGGAAATAGATTACTCATCTGTCCAATGCTACCATTGTGATAAGATGAGACATATTGCGAGACATTGTCCAGCTAGACCAGAAGAATACAAGAGGAAAAATAAGAGGCACCATGCCCATGCAGTTGAAGATGAAGAGCCACCCGCAAAGATGTTAAGAGAACAAATTAAAGACTATGTCTTAATCTCGGCCCTCTCAGGATCGGTAACACCTGGAGAGGACACCTGGCTTATTGATAGTGGTGCCTCCAAGCACATGACAGGACAAAGAAATATTCTCTCTTGCATTTTAGAAAATAATTTTTCTCAGAAAGTGACACTTGGAGATGATTATCAATACCCTATCAAGGGAGTGGGAGAATCAAATTACAAGCTTAACTTAGGGAATTCAATGAAGATGAAGGACATGCTCTATGTACCAGGTTTGACAAAGAACCTACTCTCCATTTCAACTTTAGAAAAGAAAGGCTTAAGAGTTGCCTTTATAGATGGAGAAGTTATTATGTGGGCTAAAGGAGAAACCATGAAAGAAGCAATCGTCATTGGAAAAGAAGAAGGTGGCTTGTATGAGCTAAAGGGTCACTCAGAAGCTGCCATGACCCATGCCATTGAGAATCCATGTGAACTTTGGCATAGAAGATTAGCCCACATCAACTACAAGGCGCTACCCTACATATGCAAAGTAGTCACAGGTCTACCAGAACTCAAGGTTGACCATGAAGGCATGTGCAATGGATGTGCACAAGGGAAGAACATCAAGAACCCTTTTCCGAAGAGAGACAACAAAGCAGAAGGAGTCTTAGAACTCATTCATTCAGATGTGTGTGGCCCAATGCTATCATCCTCCATCAGTGGGTATGTATACTATGTATCTTTTATTGATGATTATTCTCGTAAGACCTGGGTTTACTTTTTGAAATCAAAAGATGAAGTGTTCAGTAAATTCAAGGAATTCAAAGCCTTGATAGAGAATCTTTCTGAAAGAAAGATCAAGATACTCAGGTCAGATAAT
>JASDQU010817525.1:18516-33016 GCA_032191745.1 Picea mariana
CTGCAGTTGCAGCTGGAGAGGGCTCAAGTCTGGAGGAATAGTGTAGCAGTCTTTCTAGTATCTCTCTTGTGCTTCTCTTTCTGTAAGGTACTATCTTTGTATGGTGATTGTGCTGCTGCTGCAGTAGTATTGTGGCTAGGGTTTATCTATTGGTTCTAGTGTGGACTTGCCGGAATCATTCTATCTAAGAAAAGGTTAATGTGCTCGAGGTGGCATAGTGAATGCCTATGGTGTTGAGATTTGGGTACCTTGGAAAGTGGTCCCCTTGTGTTTGTGAGCTTCTAAACACATGTGGGAAGTACTTTGTACCTTGTACTATGTACTTTATGTCTAATTTCACTTTGACTTAGGAGATTTAAGTCAAAAGTGAAATTTGGTCATTTAAGCCTAAAATGACAATTAATTCACTTTGTGGGTGAATTAAGGGACATACAGTGAAACTATGGAAACTTAAGTAAAGTGGGTTTTGAGTTGATATTTACTTGAGATGATCTCAACCATTGACTTGGGATGAGATGAGATGATCTCATCCACCCATTTATTAGGTTTCTTCATGCATCCTTAAGGAGGGCGCATATGGCAAAGGAGAGCTCAATTATTCCTTGTTATGCTCACTTGAGGAGAAGTAGGAGGAGCAAGAGGATGAGAATGGAAGCATCGAGAGAGGAGAGCTTGGGCGCCTCCTTGCATGGAGGGCTCATGAAGGCTTAGGGCCCAACTTATTTTGTGGAATTGTTCTTGCTAGGAGGAGGCCGCACTTGAGGAGGAGGGCACATAGCTAGCAGGGAGGTCTTGCAGTGGTCAGATTGCTCAGAGTACAGTTTTAGTGGAGATGCAGCACACGAGAGCACAATGTGGTGCAAGGGTTTCTCCATCAGAGCTTCAGGGAGCAAGGACGCTTCATTTCAGTGGATATAACTATATTTGAGGAGGGCGCACCATGCTTG
Source organism: Picea mariana (assembly GCA_032191745.1). Lineage (NCBI taxonomy): Eukaryota > Viridiplantae > Streptophyta > Pinopsida > Pinales > Pinaceae > Picea > Picea mariana. Next base: position 19,464 of record JASDQU010817525.1, read on the forward strand.
GGCGCATCTCTCACTCTTGGACTTGTGTTGCAGCTTGAGACAAGCTACTATTGTATCAGGTTGATTTGTTTCATGTACTTGTTGTATTCCACCTTCTATTTTCCACATATATATACTTCCATTCCAAACTGGTTTTCCCCGGGGAGGTTTTATCCAGGGTCATGCTGACCAAAAATACCCGTGTTCACTTTCATGTATGTTAGAGTTTAGAACAACATTATTTCAACACTAAAAGATCTCTAGGTGTGTTATATAGCTTATGATATGCATGTGCTAACATCTTGTGACAAAACTACATGCTAGAGCACCCATTTGGCCTATGTAATAGTAACAAATCAACAAAGAAGTTATTGAACAGTTTGCTGTCCTAAAACAAGAACAAACTATTGTTAGATAGTTGAAACTTAGAGCCAATTTGATGTCAAAGACAGACCTAGTTGGCAGCTTGATAGGACTTGGAAAATCTTCATGGTATCAGAGCTTGGTGGCTGATTTTTGCTAAGTTTTGGACAACATATTGAGGGGCTGTTTTAGACACCTTTAGGGCAGATTTTGTGGACAACCATTGACAGAGTTTAGTGGTAGCTTGTTGGCAGAATTTTGTGGAGGGTTGTAGAGCAGTCAGTGGAAATTTACGTCAGTCTCTTTTCACACCTACGTGGTAGGAGTGAGGCTGATATTTCATGACCTCTTTTCACTCCTATATTGCTAGGAGTGAGGTCGGTGTTCATTTGCCTCTTTTCACACCTATGTTGACAGGAGTGAGGCAACGTTCCTTTGCAGTTGGAGCATCAGTTTGAGTGCAGTTGACAGTGATGTCAGCATCTCAGATGCGTGCGGAGGATAGGCTGGCTGGAGCTAACAACTGGTCGCCTTAGAAGGCCCGGATTGTCTTTGTCTTAGAGGACCTCGAAATATGGGATATAGTTGAGGAAGTTGTTCTTGTTCCCCCTGGTATTACTCCCATCTTGTTAGCAGAGTTCAGGAATGTTGATTTTTCATTAGCATTAGGATACGCATGAAGTTCATTCCATTTTATCATTTAACCATAACCATAAATGCTGCAGCAACCAAGATCACAAGAAGAAGCACCATGCACAAGAACACAAAATGTATCCTGGGAAACCCTTCTCAACAAGGGAAGAAAACCGAGCCAAATCCTTTCCTATAATCTTCAAGAGAAAGACCTTTACCACCAAGAAAGACCTAGCACACAAGAGGGTGCTCAAACCCTAGAACTCTAGCACCCAAGAGAGGTGCGCACCTTTTGCCAAAGAAGTGTACTTGCTGAAATTTCCAAACTCACAAGAAAGATATGTTTCTACAATGGGAAATTTCCCTTTACTTATATTAGACTTGTCCTATCAACTGAAGTGTCTATTGGCACAACAGGGCCGACCTCTCTAAGACATAATATAATAATAATAATAATAATAATTATTATTATAATTAATATTATCCAGATTAATTATCTTTTACATTTATTATTAGATACAATAAGGTAGGGCCGACCTGTACCCTTTACATAACAATTAGGGTTACAGATAGGTCTGACTCTTGAACAATATATAGCAAAGGATCTGATACACCCACTAGTGCTCATCCACTAGGGGCACATCCATAGGGATATCACAACTCTGATTCACTACATTACACAGAAGAACCAAATCTTCACACGTTCACCTGTGCTCGTCCACTCTACAGATCTTCTAACTGCCTCACACAGGAGAATCATCTGGAGTCTTCTCGTCAACTCTGCTGCTCAGAGGAGGCTAATACATCATCTTCATTTATGTTCTCATGATGATGCATCCAACACTTTGGGATTTCACACGTTCACCTTGTGCTCAGCCACAGGCACGTCCTAACTCAACAGATCGCCTTTCCCACTGGATAATCATCTGGAGTTCTTCTCAACTCTTTGAATGGAGGAGGTCATCTCTACGTTCCCATCTCTGTCTCAGGTAGGAACCACGTACCTTTCTTAGGGGCTTTCTCTCAAGTTTGTAAGCTGAGAGAAAGACTTCACATAGCTGCAATGATCCACACCTCACAGGTTTGTAAGATGGAGAATGTCTCACATAGCTGCAATCATCAACACTCCCTCTCAGCTAGGGAGGCATTCTTCATAATGCCAAGTCTCATACGGATGTACTCTGAATTTTGTTTTTGGCTGGATTCATCAATACTCCCTCTCAACTAGGAAGGTGTTCTTCACCAAGTTTAGTTTGGTGTAAATGTTTGCAGTCTGCTCAGGGGTAGGAAGGTACTGCAAGTATACAATTTTCCTCTGCATCATATCTCTGACATAAGGATATTTCATCTCATCGTGTTTCAATCTATTAGGAAACACTGGGTTCTTTAAGGAGCTTTATACATGGCTCTTCCTTATCATCATAGGATCCATATCGTGGTCAAGTAAATTTGTTAGAAGTTTGTGAAGCCACATTGCTTCGCACACTCACTGCTATATACTCTGCCTTTGTGGTACAGAGTTTTGTTTCTTGTTGCTTCAGGAAACCATGGCAAAATTCATGGTAGAACATCAACCGGATGTGCTCTTTCGGTCCACTGTACTTTTTGCTCAATCTGAATCGTCATGTCCTGCAAACTCAAGTTCATACTGGAGGCACATCTTAGGCCATATCGAACTGTGCCTCTTATATACATGTTTTGCTGTCGTCTAGTGAGTCTGTCTCGGTTGACTCATGAAATGACTAAGCCCATTCACTGTATGGCATGAATCAAGTCTGGTGTTAACCAGATACATCAGTGATCCAAACAACTGTGGATCAGTCTTGTTTGAATCATTGTTAATCTTCTTCTTTCGATCCATCACGATGGATTTGCATTCTGTCATACCAAAATTCTTTAATGTTCCCATTGTATATTTTCCTTGACTCAGGAAAATCTCATCGGTTTTCTGTCATACTTCTTGTCCCAAGAATTTGTGCATCATACTTAGATTTTTCACCTTCGAATTTAGAGGTCAAGGATTAATTCTATCCAACAACAAGGCTTTCTGAATAAGTCATCAAAATCAGGCTCTCGTCACCTCATTGTAATGATATAGGTTTGGATCAACAACACTCTTGTTGAAATCCAAACTCAACAAGAATCTGTCTATCTGATATAGTTTCCAACTCATGGATGATAGTACGGATGGAAGTGTATTAGGTTCACAAGATCAAGTGTCTCATTATAGACAATTCCCTCTGTTTTGTGAGAAACCTCTGGCTATAGATCTCGTTTTGTATTTCTTGACACTTTCATCAGCTGCATGCTTGATCATATAGATCCACTTATATGTTACCACAGACTTCCCTTTCTGATCCTTGAATAATATCTTATGCATCATTCTTTAAGATATACTTGTATTCTTCTATTATGGCATCTTGCCATACCGATTCTCTCGTTGCTTCTCAAAGACAAGGAGTCTCAGCAACAATGAAGTAGCTCATGATTGAAGGATAGCTCAAAAATCTCTTTTGCTTTCTCGGAATGTGCCTTGATAGGCTTGTATGTTTCTTTGCCTCTTGCGGAGTGGGTCTAGGTAGGCCTTCTAGGCCTTACTGCAATATCTTTGAATATATCAGCTGGAACAACTAGATCAACTGGGATAAAGTCTGTCTCCCTCTGAAATGTTGAAGAGGGAGAAGGTAATAGTCTTATTGTTAATCTCCATCTGAGATTTTCTGGATCTTTAAAAAACTTTCTCCTTTACAGAGACAACGTTTCTGCTTGTTCTTGTATAATGAACAATTTAAATATGGTTTGGACTCCCTTACCAGGGATAATGGTCCAAGTCTTTGAGAGCTCTTGTACTGGGAATGATATCCTTCATTTATTTGAAAAATGCAATCAACTATAAAATTATAAATCAAATGATTTTCCTAGTTTGTAGCCATGTCCTTTTAGAGGAAGTACTTCTCCTCTCTTTTCTCTTCACTTATTTGAGGTGGATCTGGATCAATGTCAGTAGTGGATGCATATTGTCTTCCCTTCTTCCTGGTTGGACAATTTCTTGCAATGTGTCCATACTTGTCACATCTGAAGCACTGAATTTCTGAAGCATCTCTTCTTTGATAACCTAGATTGGATGGAGGCTTTTCACCTTTGAATGTTTGCCTGAAATTTCTTTTGAATCTTCCTCCCTTCTTTGTATGAAGTGCAAGAGCATGATTTTCTTTTGAAGAATCTTTCACTCCTCTGTTTCTAAGTCTAAGTTCTTCTTGAGTGCAATCTGTCCATATTCGATCAAAGGTTGGTAGAGCTTCTCTTCCACTGATACTTTGAATGAAAGGCTCCCATGATTTTGGAAGATTCTGGAGGGTGGTTAAGACAATTTTTCTATCAGACATGATTTCCCCAATGGTCTCTAGTTGTTCGTTAATCTCTGATAACTTCATAAAGAAGATTGCAACTGAGTCACCCTTTGTCATATTGGTACTTTGAAGTTGGCTCTTTAAGGTAAGAGCTTTGAGAGTGTTGTCACTTTCAAACATTCCTTTTAAGACTTCATACATATCATAGGCTATCTTCGGATTGGCAATACGTGGCAAGAGGTAATCTCTTACTGAGTAGATGATTATTTTTCTTGCTTTGACATCTTCCTTTCTTATCTTCTTCTCTATATGTGTAGCTGTGTCTGGTAGAACTTTAGTTGTCACATCCAAGAGATCATCTTCTTCAAGAGTGACTAGAAACTTTGATTTCCAGGGGCTGAAGTTGCTTGCTCCATCAAGCCTATCTTCTACCAAAGGTCTGTTCTTCATTTGATTTGTTTCTTCAACTTCTTGCCAACTGGATTTTGAAAACCTAGATAAGGTTAGGTTTAGCAACCTTAGGTTATATTGGACTTATGACTGCCAACAATCAATTTGATAGTATCACAGAAATGCTTGCTGATTCAGGAAAATGTTTCTTCAGAAATCCAGAATTAATATTCTGCAGGAAATTTCGACACCCTAGAAACCCTAGGTCCAAAAATAAAAATTTCTCGGAAGTTCGTGTTGAGAGCTTCTGGAGATGCGCTGGAAGAGGCCGTACTCTTCTATGCCAAAAGTAGCCCCAACATCCACGTTTTAAGGGGCTGAAACACCCAAAAGAAGAGGGCCGTACCGATTTTCTGGAAACCCTAGGAGGGTCGTATAGTTCTGCAGAAGAGGAGGGATGACTGGTAAAAGATGAGACTTGGTAGATGCTTGTGCAATGGGTTCTTTCAAGACCTATGCTCTGATACCATGTTGATTTTTCATAAGCATTAGTTTATGGATGAAGTTCATTCCATTTTATCATTTAACCATAACCATAATTGCTGCAGCAACTAAGATCACAAGAAGAAGCACCATGCACAAGAACACAAAATGTATCCTGGGAAACCCTTCTCAACAAGGGAAGAAAACTCAGCCAAATCCTTTGCTATAATCTTCAAGAGAAAGAACTTTACCACAAAGAAAGACCTAGCACACAAGAGGGTGCTCAAACCCTAGAACTCTAGCGCCCAAGAGAGGTGCGCACCTTTTGCCAAGAAGTGTACGTGCTGAAATTTCCAAACTCACAAGAAAGATATGTTTCTACAATGAGAAATTTCCCTTTACTTATATTAGACTTGTCCTATCAACTAAAGTGTCTATTGGCACAAAAGGGCCGACCTCTCTAAGACACAATATAATAATAATAATAATAATTATTATAATTAATATTTTCCAGATTAATTATCTTTTACATTTATTATTAGACACAATAAGGTAGGGCCGACCTGTACCCTTTACATAACAATTAGGGTTACAGGTAGGTTTGACTCTTGAACAATATATAGCAAAGGATCTAATACACCCACTAGTGCTCATCCACTAGGGGCACATCCATAGGGATGTCATAGCTTTGATTCACTGCAATACACAGAAGAACCAGATCTCCACACGTTCACCTGTGCTCGCCCACGAGCACGTCCACTCTACAGATCTTCTTTTCCACTGCCTCACACAGAAGAATCATCTGGAGTCTTCTCGTCAACTCTGTTGCTCAGAGGAGGCTAATACATCATCTTCATTTCTGTTCTCATGACGATGCACCCAACACTTTGGGATTTCACACGTTCACTTTGTGCTTAGCTACAGGCACGTCCTAACTCAATAGATCGCCTTTCCCACTAGATAATCATTTGGAGTTCTTCTCAACTCTCTGAATGGAGGAGGTCATCTCTATGTTCCTAGCTCTGTCTCAGGTAGGAACCACGTACCCTTCTTAGGGGCTTTCTCTTAGGTTTATAAGTTGAGAGAAAGACTTCACATAGCTGCAATGATCCACACCTCACAGGTTTGTAAGCTGGAGAATGTCTCACATAGCTGCAATCATCAACACTCCCTCTCAGCTAGGAAGGCATTCTTCATCATGCCAAGTCTCATACGGATGTACTCTGAATTTTGTTTTTGGCTGGATTCATCAATACTCTCTCTCAACTAGGAAGGCGTTCTTCACCAAGTTTATTTTGGTGTAAATGTTTGCAGTCTTCTCAGGTGTAGGAAGGTACTGCAAGTATACAATCTTCCTCTGCATCATATCTCTGACATAAGGATATTTCATCTCATCGTGTTTCAATCTATTAGGAAACACTGGGTTCTTTAAGGAGCTTTATACACGGCTCTTGGTTATCACCATAGTTTCCATCTTGTGGTCAAGTAAATCTGTTAGAAGTTTGTGAAGCCACATTGCTTCGCACACTCACTGCTATATACTCTGTCTCTGTGGTACAGAGTTTTGTTTCTTGTTGCATCGGGAAACCATGGCAAACTTCATGGTAGAACATCAACCGGATGTGCTCTTTCAGTCCACTGTACTTTCTGCCCAATCTGAATCGTCATGTCTTGCAAACTCAAGTTCATACTGGAGGCATATCTCAGGCCATATCCAACTGTGCCTCATATATACATGTTTTGCTGTCGTCTAGTGACTCTGTCTCGATTGACTCATGAAATTACTAAGCCCATTCACTGTATGGCATGAATCAAGTCTGGTGTTAACCAGATACATCAGTGATCCAAACAACTATGGATCAGTCTTGTCTGAATCGTCGTCAAGCTTCTTCTTTCGATCCATCACGGTGGATTTGCATTCTGTCATACTAAACTTCTTTAATGTTCCCACTGTATATTTTCTTTGACTCAGGAAAATCTCATCAATTTTCTGTCATACTTCTTGTCCCAAGAAGTTGTGCATCATACTTAGATTTTTCACCTTTGAATTTAGAAGTCAAGGATTACTTCTATCCAACAACAATGCTTTCTGAATAAGTCATCAAAATCAGGCTCTCGTCACCTCACTGTAATGATATAGGTTTGGATCAGCAACACTCTTGTTGAAATCCAAACTCAACAAGAATCTATCTATTTGATATAGTTTCCAACTCATGGATGATAGTACGGATGGAAGTGTATCAGGTTCACTGGATCAAGTGTCTCATTATAGACAACTCCCTCTGTTTTGTGAGAAACCTCTGGCTATAGATCTCATTTTGTATTTCTTGACACTTTCATCAGCTGCATGCTTCAGGGAGTAAGGGCTCTTCATTTCAGTGGATATAGTTATATTTGAGGAGGGTGCAGCATGCTTGGGTGCATCTCTCACTCTTGGACTTGTGTTGCAGCTTGAGACAAGCTGCTATTGTATCATGTTGATTTTTCCATTCCAAACTGGTTTTCCGCGCGGGGGGGGGGTGGTTTGTCCAGGGTCGTGTTGACCAAAAATACCCGTGTTCACTTTCGTGTATGTTAGAGTTTAGAACAACATTATTTCAGCACTAAAAGATCTCTAGGTGTGTTATATAGCTTATGGTATGCATGTTCTAACATCTTGTGACAAAACTACATGCTAGAACACCCATTTTGCCTATGTAACTGTAACAAATCAGCGAAGAAGTTACTGAACAGTTTTATGTCCTAAAACAACAACAAACCATTGTTAGACAGTTGAACCTTAGAGCCAACTTGAGGTCAAAGACAGACCTAGTTGGAAACTTGATAGGACCTGTAAAATCTTCATATGGTTGGGTGACAATGATGTGATATTGTCTATGGTTAAACAAGCATACCAAAATTTTAACATGGTATCAAAGTTGGTTTTCTTTGTAACAGTCTAACCACTGGAAGGAAGTTCCTGGTTTTCCCCCATTGTCAAGTTCGTTGAGCACTTACTAAACCCACTAAGAAGGTCGCGTAAGTAGGGTGCATCTCTTCCCCGGATAAGATCTTCAAATTTCTGAAGTTTAGAAATTAGGGTTTCCTCATAAAACCCTAGGTTTGCTGTGCCAGTTGCAGTGCCAGTTGCAGCACTAGTTGCAGTGCCAACACCAGCTGCAATGAAAGTTTCTGTGAAGTATTGGGACTATTTTTTGGTTTTCCTAGTGTGCCTTACCCTAACAGAGTTATGGTGCATGTATGTTGCGAATGATTTTTGGGTAAGTGAGTCGAGTGAAGGAAGGAAGCTGTAGTATGACTGAAGAGTGAACTCGCACTGCAACAGAACGGTTAGGCAGGTTTGGGAGGATATTACTGTTGCATATCTTGTAGCACAGTGCGCAGTTGTAAGAAAGCTATTCATGAATAATATAAGAAGCCAACCATTGTGGACGTAGCCCAAGTTAGGTGAACCATGCAAATCTGTATTATGATGTATTTGCAGTATATGTCATTTTCTAGTTTATGCTGAATGTATGGATCACATATGATGTTGTAATGTTGCACATAGATTATGTTTAATGGTAAGGTAATTGTTAAGCTATGAGAACTACACACATAAGTATAGGACCCGAATGATGCCTCACTTCTCCCCATCACTGTAGAACCTTGGTTCCTGTAGCCCCTCTAGATGCCTCAGGTGAGACTTCATTTGCTTTGTAGGTGATGCTGAAAGGGCCGGTATCTAAGGGTTTTGTTGGTATTTGAATGATTAACCCAGGGTCTGCCCCTTGAGCGCCAACAAATGGTTCCGTTGCCGGGACTAGGAACTGTAATTGAGGGGAATGTTTTGGAGGCCGAATAGAGAAGAAATTGAAGAATGGCTAGAAAGGAAGCAACGAGACTTTGCCAGAGAATAGAATAGAAATCGTAGGCTTAGTGAAGAACAATGGTTACGAAGGTATGTTTTCATGGATCTGCATGAAATTTTCTTTGGTGAATTTCTGATTATTTTGACTAAATGGTTAGGAAGACTAGTAGAGAATATTGGGAGATACAGAATTGAAGCCCTGAGAAACTGGACTCCTGAACTGATTAGACAACTCAATACGGTAAGTAATAAGGTTTTTCGCGCAGTAGATTTTTCGTTGAGTAGTATACTGGGGTTATGTTACGGAGTTTGCGGTAGATTGTACCCAATCTTATAGTGTCACGGAGAGGGACTTCTTCAAGGGTGCGCGCAGAAGATATTTGAGGGCATTATCCACTTGGATAAAATGTTACTATGCAATAAGGATGTCATGAAGATGGAGTCTGACAACTAAGCACTTGTGTGCACATAGGGGAATTGGGGGATGACCGGAGTGTTAGAAAGTAATAGATGTGCTCGTTTAACCATAGACAATATAGCAATATTGTCACCCAACCATAGGCCGAAGCCACCCCCGAGCACCTTAACCTTGACAGAGAATGATTCCGGAAGCAAATCCTAGGCTAAATAGCCAATCAATGTAGCGTACCTCTCTCTCTCCAGAGCTTGCATACAAGGTAGAAAGTCCAACCCATAACCAATAGAAATCCCAAGCCTAAACCGAGAATACAGGTTGTAGTAGTTGCAGCTACAGCTACTCAAACTTGCGCACTTACCTAGTTTCTGCAGTGTGCACTTCTTCACTTTTGCAGTTGCGAGTTGTGTGTACCAAATGAGATTTGGCTTCTTGTATTTATACTGTTTTTCCTGAGCTGTCTGGGCCGACTTCTCATTTTGGAAGCTAAACACTTAATATCAAATATTTCCTTTAGTCGACTTGTCTTCTAGGGTTATGTCCAATGCATTAGGGTTTCTTCTTGCTTCCTGGAATATTCTATTCTCATCAGGGTTACACGTGGAGGTAAATACCTCCCGTAGCTACCATAATATCAATATGGAGGATGGTCTGAGAGTGGGAAGGATGTGTAAGGAGAAGATGCACTGAGGATGTTGAGGGAGGATACTGACTCAGACAAAGAGATTGGATTACTGCATTGTGGGAAAAGGTTTAGATACAACGAGAAGGAGACTGTGGCTGGAAAAGGAGAGCAACATAGAGAGTTCGAGGAAAGCGACCCCTGCGTAGAACTTCAGATCACACCATACAGAGAAAGGAAAAGGAAAGAAAGTGATCCTCAGTACCACCCAACAGAAGAAGGAAATCCATGTTCAGATAGGAATCTGCGTCGAACCGACGACCCCGTGTGCGTCATTAAGGATTGAAGCAGGAACTGAGACTTGTTCAAGAGCAATTGTAATAAGTGGAGGAAGTCAGAGCAATAGTCAGAATAGTGGGAGCAACACAACAAACTAGAGTCAGTCGACATGACCAAGGGTAAGTACAACACCTAATACAATGGTAGGGGTAGATCAGACATTGAGAATGCCTGAGTTTCAGGGAATAGGGTCGGAGGACCTTGAGCAACACTTGTTTGTATGTGACACAATATGGACTGCAAAGAATGTCTAGGATGAGGCGATGAAAATCGTGCAGTTGGCCACAACGTTCCGAGGTTGTGCACTACTATGGTATATGAAGTTTCAGACTACTACGTTAAAAGAATGAATGAATGTCTCTGATGTAGACATGTTTGCCCCTTGGCAGGGCCTTGGTGAGTATATTTGCAATTTGCTCGTCAGTCGATATATACTGCAACTGAACTGTGCCTCTCTGAACCCAATCACGGATACGTGATACCTGATCTCAATGTGCTTCTACCGGTCATGGAAAATTGGATTCTCAGAGAGTTTGATACAACTCTGATTATCATAGTGTATGACGGTCGGTGGCATCTCCTGACCAAATAATCCTACCAACATCTTACGAAGCCAAATGGCTTTGCAACTACCCTGACTGGCCACCATGTACTCTGCCTTGGCCAAACCCAAAGCAACTGACTTCTGCTTCCGGCTGAACCAAGAAACAAGTCCTGACCCCAAACCAAAGCAACACCCTAAGGTGCTTTTTTTGTCAGTAGCACATCCTGCCCAGTCTGAGTCTGTGTAGCCAACCAAATTGACCCCATCACCTCTGATATAGTCCAGGCCATAATCAACTGTCCCAGTAATATACCTCAAAACATGTTTTGCCCTAATCATGTGAACACTCCTCGGTTCTACCATATGCTGGCTGAGAGTGTTCACGGCAAAATAAGTATCTGGTTTGGTGTTAACCATATACATGAGTGAACCGATCAACTGCCTGTAAACTGTAGCATCTACCAACTGGGAATCCGAAGCACTGAGCTTTTTCCAGTTGGTAATCATGGGTGTAGACATAGGTCTGCAGTCCTCCATTTGAAATTTGCTCAGAATATCTGCAACATACTTCCCCTGCCCGAGAAATATGTGACCCTCCTCCTGCCATACCTCCATACCCAGAAAATAGTGCATCAATCCAATATCACTATCTCAAACTCTGATGCAAGTCCCAGCTTGCACTCAGCTATGAGATCCTTGGCTCCTGTGATGAACAAGTCATCCACATATAAAATGAGAATGAGCGTGTCCTCACCTCTAATGATGTAATAGAGGTTAGGATCAACATCGCCCTTCTTGAAGTCCATCTGAAGCAAGTATGTGTCAATGCGTGAATACCAAGCTCGGGGAGCTTGCTTTAGACCATAAAGTGCCTTTCTCAAAAGACACATGTGAGTCTCCCTCTCACTCACCTCAAACCTCTGTGGCTGCTCAATGTACACCTCCTCATCTATAAAGCCATTCAGAAATGCAGTCTTCACATCCATTTGGTGAATGCTCCAACCCATCTCTACCGCTATCGAGGTGTATCTCGCAACTGGTGCGAATGTCTCATCATAATCTACTCCCTCTATCTGAGAGAAGCCTCGCGCCACAAAACGAGCCTTGTGTTTCTCTATGCTGCCATCTGTAGCATACTTGGTTTTGTACAACCATATGGAAGTCACAATTGACTTCCCCACTGGCCTCGAAAACACCTCCCAAACATCATTGCGCACAATGGAGTCATACTCCTCTACCACGACCTGTTGGTCAATTTCCTGCGCAAATGTCGGTGGCTCAGTATTTTTGATACTTGTCACTAGTGCCAAATATGCTCCAAATCTGACTGGAGGTCTACTCTCTCTAATCTGGCTCTTGGGCTCCCCTACATTCTCTCTAGCCTCCTTCAGGGTCTCCTAAAACCATCTAGGTCTCCTCTTCCTTGAAGTGGTCAATGGAGAAGTAAGGTCTCTTTGCTCAAGAGTGACTACCTCAGGACTCGTCTCAACACTCTGAGAACTTGAAGCCTCTACCCCCTCCAACTGTGACCCTGAAGCTGTGCATGGTGACCCTGTCATCCCTGATACTGGTGTACCAGAACCTGAGGCTGTGCTCCCTCTGAGGCATCAATCGGTGCCTCTGCATCATTCTCAACACTGACTCTCGACTCAAGAGATCTTTGAAAAGCCCTATCCTCCTCAAATCTGACATCTTTGCTCACCACCACTCTCCTAAGTGATGGAATGTAGATACGATAGGCTTTGGAAACCTTTGAGTATCCAACTATAATCCCTTGCTGGGCTGCGGGGTCTAGCTTTGTCCTCCTCTCCGAGGGGACATGAGAATAGGTCAAGCACCCAAAGATCCTGATGTGCTCGACATTGGGCCTCCTACCAGTGAAGGCCTCCTCAGGAGTCATCTTCCCCAATATCCTGTGGGGGCTCCTGTTCTGTAGGTAAACTGCTGTAGCACTCACCTTTGCCCATAAGTACAAAAGCAAACTCTAATCGTGCAGCATGGATCTCGCTGCACCGGTGATAGCCCGGTTTTTCCTCTCGGCAACCCCGTTTCGCTGGGGGTTGTATGGTACGGTCATCTGTCTTCTAATGCCATGTTGGGCACAAAAGTCTATGAACTGTCTGGAGGAATACTCACCCCCGTTATCCGACCGCAAGACTTTGATCCTCTTTCCAGATTGGTTCTCCACAAGAGCTTTGAAGTCTTGGAACCGTTTAAAGACCTCACTCTTCGCCTTCAGGAAATAGATCCAAGTCTTCCTTGAGTAGTCATCAATGAAATCGAGATAGTACTCACAACCACTCAAGGACTTTCGAGTCATGGGCCTACACATGTCCATGTGTACTAAATCCAGTATCCCAGCGGACCTAGTGTCACTGCTGGGGAACGAGGCCTTGGTAAACTTACCAAGCACACACTGTTAGGAACCAAATATCAATATAGCATAGAAAAACCTCAGAAAAAGAACTCAACGCCTTGAAAAAGAGATAATTTCAGATAATAAGCCTCTTCGAGGGGGCAACCTCCTTTTACCCCACTTAAATGTTCAAGTACAAGATGATTCAAATTGAAAATGTCTCCTTGGT
>JASDQU010817527.1:0-12620 GCA_032191745.1 Picea mariana
GCATGCCACGTGGCACTCTCTGGTGCTGCCACGTGTCCCATGTACGGACCTGCCACGTCATGCCACGTGTCACGCACCGATTGGTCCACTTCATCGTACGGTTGCCACGTCATCCTGCCACGTGTCATCATCCTGCGCTGCCACATCACTGTACGGAATCCACGTCAGCACTGTACGGTCTGCCACGTGTCACTGTACGGATGTGCCACGTCAGCTGTACGGACTGACACGTGTCTGTACGGACTGTACGGACAGGTACAGTCAGCTCCCAAAATTTGCCTGTTTGGCTTTTCGGACAGAAGGCGATATCTTCCTCATACGGACTCCGTTTGCGATAAAAATTATACCACCGGATTCAGGAAGACGAGACGGACGCAATGGCACAGGTTTCATCGCATTCCGAGCACTTTCATTTTTGAGCATTTTTAAGCCCTATTTGGCTTCTGGATTTGTTTTCAGATCAGAAACTCCTGGTCATGCTTTCGTTCGCTTCAAGGCCGTGGACTCTCCATCAAAAAACTTTGACACAATACGACTAGGGTTAAACCTTTTGGACTGGAGAGGAGGAGAGGAACAAGGGGGTGTGTCCCGACTAGAGGCGCAAGGGGAAGAAGGGAGGGCCAAAAAATCATTCAGGTCCAAAGAGAAGGGAAGACCTGGCTTCGGAAGGGACGGTAAGGAAAAAAGTGGATGGTAACCAGACAAAGGACTTACCAGGTTGGGAAGAGACATAAAAGCCCCAAGATTTTCTAGATGACCAGGGTAAGGAAAGCAACCCAGAGCCTAGAGAGACTGGTTCTCTTCGAACCCTAGAGAGAAAATGGGGAAAGGTTCCTGGGCGACATGAGAATGAACAAAGCTCCAAGAATATGAGGGAACCTCAGATGGGTTTGGGGAACCCCCCCCAAGGCACAGGGTTGGCATTTGAAGCACCTTGATCTCCACCCAAATCAAACAACTGTGGACCTGGGAGAGACTTACGAGCTGGGTCCAGTGAGATGGCTTCCCTCAAGCCTCCAATAGGGGGCGACAAACACGACGAGCCATTGTCAGAGAGCAAGCCAGTTGGCATATTCCATATGAGTTATCCATCGAGTTGATCATACTCATAGTCGACCAAGTCGTCCATGATCCCTGACCACCAGCGCTAGAGAGAGAACTGCGGAGAGAGGATAAAAAATGGTTGCACCGTCCACCTACTACCACACGAAAAAACTGTCACTGGCCCTCACGCCTAGGGAAAACTGTAGAGCTAAGAAAAAGGTTGGTAGAAAAATAGACCGAAAACAGATCACGAAAATAATGTAGTGGTTACAGAGGTCATAATATATTATAAAATATATTAATATTTTTTAATACTTTAATATTAATGTATTAAACCAACATAGGTCCATCTTAACTCTTGTTGAGAGGGATCAAATCTCTCAAGGTGAAAACCTTTTTTAGAGTGCAAAACTTGAGCAAAGGTTAAAGGATTGCACCTCAAGAGATTTGATCCCTCTTAGCTCTTGATAGATTTGGGGTTAAGATGGATCTATGCTTGGTTATTATACATTCATAACATAATCATATAATAAAAATAATACTTATAATTAAAAAATTACAATAATATTTTTTTTAGATTTAGAGGAATTGGTAACTTATCGGGATTACATAGGTGAGGCCTAGGTTCAAATTCGGGTGGTTGCCACTATAACCCCTAAGCTAATTCCAACATCCCGCAAGCTAATGCCTAGCAGAAAACTTATGACTTAGCAAGGGCCGCGACATCGCGAAGCCCACTGGGGTGGAAACCTCTATCATAGGGGGAGTCTACTCTTCTAGCCTTATCATAATGGGTCAACATGTCCACTTTCTAGCAATTGAACCCGGGTGGGGAGGATATCAAGCATGCTACCCAACCACATGAGTTATGAACTCATGACTAAAAATTACAATAACGTTTTTTTTGTTTGTTTGTTAGTTTGTCCGTGACATGTGGGACTAACCTGTGGCTAAGAAACCATGACTCAGGGGCATCTAAGCTGTCAAAATCACCTGGGGATCGCACCCAGCCTGAGCCACACCAACCCTTAACATGGCCGGATTTTTTGTCCCTGTAGGTTTCAAACCGATGACTTTAACATCACAGAGTGCCTTAACAACACACTCTGTCACCAACTGTCCTACACCTTGGGGACAAAAATTACAATAATATTAAAAACACTTTCTCTTTCTTTAAAACATTAATTAAATAGTTCACTGGGATGGGGTCATAGGTGGGGTTGTTCTAGAACCCCCAATGAGGATAACTGAGGGGATGGACAACACACCAAGAAATCAATGCAATCCCTCTCGCGCATTTTTTAGTAATGAGAGAGCAAGGGAGCAGGTATTGGAGGTGAGGTTTCATGGTGATAACAAATTGTTCGGAAGCTAGTTCACATAATGAGTAGAGAAAATGGGGGCAATAGAATTCGCCATTAGCACCATTGGGTGAAGGTTTCTTATGGCCAATCCATGGCTTGAGAAATTTGAATTCTTGGAGGAAACGAGAGGTTCGAGAGGATCCATAATGTTTGGTTTGGGGCTCAATAGTGGCACCCTTGTATTACTACTTCTTTTCCTAGTTAGTATTTGCATGCTATTATTTGGTTTTGGTGTTCCAAATATCTTAATTGCCCTAATAAGGAGGTTAGAAGCTAGAATAGGTGTTTTTGAATGCTTAGTTTTATTAAGGAGAACAAGACTTAATCTTTTACAAAATTATTCATGTCCTCTGAAAGGGAGGCCCTGCTTTCCTTATAACTTCCCTTTACCCATTTGTTTGTCTTGAGATCAATTAGGTATCTCTATCATCTAGAACCATCACTCTGTAGGGATTTTCTTTTTCAAATTTCACAGGCATTGAACACCCCTATGCCCTTGGGTTCTCCTCGATTCCTATTCCCCATGTATGGCCTCTCCTCTTACCTAATTTCCTTCAACCCGGTGGCCATTTCTCCTCCTCTGGGTATTTAATTATGGCAAGAGCTCCTGCAGGAACTATCCTCCAACCAAGTAGTAAAGGGTCTTATGGAAAATTGAAATCTACCTCTTGAAATTCTAGCCCTCATGGTTCCCGCAATTATCTAACTCGAGCATAGGACATTATTAGAGCTTATCAGTCCAAATTTCCTCATGAGGTAAAGGAGGAAATGTAAAACTCAGAATCTACACTTTACCAGGAAAGAAGCAAAGTGACTAGAGAACATATAATACATGAAATTAAAGGCTGGGTCTCTAACCTCAGGTTCTCTAGAACTCAAGATACTAAGTTCTTCAGAGTGTCTAAGCTTTATTGGCTCATCAAATCCCTCATAGCTTAGGTTGTGAAGGAAAGGGGGGCCAATATCTGACCATTCTACATCAATTGAATATTATGGAAAACAAATTTAAAGTAGTACTCAAAGTGGTCTTTGGAGTCAACATTACATTTTTTGAGATACAAGAAGAGGACAATGAGGAAATGCAAGAGGAAGCACGAACCCCAAATATAAGAGGCACTCCTTCCAATCCTATTATTATAGAGGAGGACCTCATGGATGAAGAACAACTGCAACAAGAGATTCCTTAGGCATCATCAACACCAAACATACCTAGCTAATTCTAACTAGATATGAGGCTAGTTTAAATCGATTTGCTTCTATGTTTTTTTGTTGTCCAATTAAACCATGTTTTTTTAAATACTCTATCTAAAGTGAAAAATTATACAATGTAACTAAAACTATTCCTAATATGGAAAAACAATAGGTAACTATGTTTTGTTACACCTTGTAATTTGGTTTTCTTCGTGAAAAGCTAGGAGTTATGTATATAACCCTTTTTTATATATAATATAAACATAGATACTAGCTTAAAAAACAAAAAAAAAAACTAAATAAATAGTTATGTGCTTTCTTTTTCTAGAAGTTTATTGAACATACATATTTTTTTTCCCTTTTAAAGTGCCAATACAATCGATTAACAAGGGAATTTAGGGTGACAGAGTATTTGTTATCAACCAACCCTTCTTTAATTCTAGTAGGTAACAGTTGTTCACGAAATTCAAAATTGAGTTTTTTTCACAATAAGTGTTATTAACTTACCACTTAATACAATCGATTAACAAGGGAATTTAGGACCACGGAGTATTTGTTATCAACCAACCCTTCTTTAATTCGAGTAGGTAAAAGTTGTTCGCAAAATTCAAAATTGAGTTTTTTTTTTTCAAAGTGTTCTTAACTTACCACTTAAAACAATGGGCAATGAACTCTAATCATAATGATAAAATTCATCTTTTAATGCACAATGAAAATGTAGATATCTCATAAGCATAGAGAAAGCCAATGCCTTAAGGCTTACATTAATAAGTCAAAGTCAATGTAGATAAAGCTTACATTTTATTTTAAAACCACAAAGATAACCTAATAAGCTTTATTGTTTACCCTACCTATAAATAAAGTGATTTCAATAATGTCCAAATCACAAGACAACTATGTGCAAAATTTTCAATGATTAATCACAAGACAATTATGTGCAAAATTTTCAATAGGTTAAATGTAATAATAATAATAATGATTGATTTGGACAATGTCCAAATCACAAGACAACTATGTGCAAAATTTTTAATAGGTTAAATGTAATAATAATAATAATGTTTGACTTGAATAATGTCCAAATCATAAGATCATTATGTGCAAAATTTTCAATAGGTTAACTATAATTATAATGAATAATAATGAATAGATTAACTGTAATAATAATGATTGATGAATAGATTAACTGTAATAATAATGATTGATGTATGAGAAAACATATATGAATAATAATAAGCTAATAATTAAAAAATATTATATTATTGTTTTTTAATTAATTTTTGTTTTATTTTTATTGGAAGAGGTATAAAATTGGTAAGATAAATCGTTTTAGGATTTAGTTATTTTTTAATTTGAATTTAGATTAAAGGTGACAGGTGTGAGGGATTATTCTTCATTTGGAAGGAAACATGGAAAACACTTTTGAATGCAGTCTCGACAAAGTTACAAATAACTAAGGAGAGGCTCTTGCTTTGTACCAAGGTTTGAGAATTATTGACGATAAACATTGCAAGAGATTAATTGTTTTTTGGGGATTCGACATTAATCATTAAATTAATAATTAAGGCATTTTGCCTAAGCAATGCTGCTCTTATTAGAGCAATTTTTCGAATAAAAAAGGAAAACTCTAGGTTTGAGAGCATAAAATTCTATCTTGTCCTCAGGGATCTCAACTAGCAAGTAGATTCAATGGCCAACAAAGAAACTAAGTTAGATCATGGTAATCTTAGGTTAAAATATGGGGAAACTTATTTCCCTATCCCCTAATTTTATGTCATTGAGATTCATGATTATCCAAAGCATGTTGAACACTTGGCTCATAACTTCATTTGAGGTGGATGTATACTAAGGTTAACAGCTGGGACTCACACACAATGTGGTCCTCTCATACATGTTGCCTTCAATGCAAGCCTAGTTTATTCAACCACTTCGGCTCATGATTTTAGATGCAAGTGGGATTATGGATTTCAAGCGTGAGGAATTAATGTTTATTGTAGGTCTATGTATTACCGTTTAGGTGCAATTGGGTTTGAATCAAGGGTTTCGAGTTGCTCTTTGAATTGAACTTGTGGGATCCCAACTCTAGGTTTTGGTTAGCTCTTAGAGAATTTGCCTCTTTTTTGAATGGAATCAATAGATTGGAATTGGCCACAAAATGATGGTGTGCTTCAAACTAGTGCAATTTCATTGGATTGAGGGGCATTGTCTATTACTCTTCTAGTGATGGTGGTTTGTGTGGTTCTTCTGGCCCTCCTTGTGGCTACAATCTTTATGCCCTCTATGCCCCCCTAGTCCACTCTCTTCAAGTTTGTGGGGTTGATATGTAAAATGTCATGGATATTCCATTGGACAATTCGTCACAACATATCTAATAAACTACTGAAATATTTACTGTGAAGGTTATTTTATTTTATATCTCAGATTCTTTAATTACTGGTTTTCTGCTTAAAATGTATGAAATAGTCGAAATGCAAAAAATAGAGAATAAAAATAAATACTCACAAACCATCCACAAATAAACACGAGATATAACTTGGGAAACCCAATACAAGAGAAAAATCAACTGGAAGGTGAGGCCACTCTGCTCTCTTTTCTTCAAATGCAAGTACAAAGAAAGAGACATTCTCCATGGAGTTTCCTTTGACGCTATGACCTATATGGATGCTACATAATCTCTCTTTCTCTATTATGCTATCAAAATACCACTCCTAGGTGCTCTACTCAACTATGGAACACATACAATGCTAAAGAACAAAACTCCTTCTTCTCCTAGTGGCTCAGTATTTAACATTGTCCGATAGCCATTTAGGGGTAGGGTTTTGACTTCCTCAACCCTCAATTGTGATAAGGTTTAGGATCTTCTAGAATATTCTTGAATGTCCATACGTGACTAGCCCCATATGCATGAGTAATGGGGGCTGAAGCGACATCCACTTGTACCATGGTGGTCCACATGGTAGGTCAACTTGCGGGAGGCATAACTTTTGGATACGAGCTCTGATTAATGTGATTTTTGCATCGTTCGAAAGGTCACGATGTGTAGAATAGTGTCAAGGGTATACACTAGAGTTGAGAAAGTTTTGACCCCCCAAAATGCCGTTTGATGCCTCAAAATGGCTCTGGAAGGTTTCAAACCCCAATTTTCCAAATTGGGACTTGCCATTAAAATGACCCTACACAGTGATTCCTCCATTTTTTTCCCACTCTAAAAGCATTGAGATAGATGACAAATAATATAATGATCCAATTTGGATCAAGGGTTGCTTTTTCCTTGTCTCAAATTTCAATGCTAGTGTTATTTTCTATTTATATTGGTTAGCTTTAGTGTTTTTTGTGGCCCTCATTGGATTGGTGGAAACTATGGTTTCTATCGTAGTCATGGCTCCTTCTATAGCCCATCAACCAAGGCACTTCAAGATTATGAGGATACTCTCTCTTCAACTCTTCTCTGGAGGCACCATTCTTTGTTAAAGGTAAGTGGTCAACCCTATGTTACTGACCTAGTTTAGTTGTTGGATAGTGATATTAGGTGTTACAAATTGCATGTTGTTTGGGATAAAACATGGATGTTTTTGGGTTTATGTTGGGAGCTCCCAATGGATCATGGGCATACTGACCGATGCACATTGTGTGAGACCTCAAAATTTTGACGAGTGTTAAGAAGACATGAGGCTCATATTGCTGGTAACAAAAACTTAATTACATCATTTTCAGATAGAATGCAGATTCATGAAGCTAATAGGGATAGTAGAGTCACTTTATTGATGGAGACCTTACACCACGAGAAATAACAAATTGCAGATTTATAGGCCGAATGTGCTGTCTTTAAGCAAACAATTGTTAACTTGGTTAAAATTAACTCCATATTCCACTCAATGGCTAGACTGTCCATTAGATCAACACGTGATAAAGAGGGAGAAATTGTGCATCGACAACAAGAGGAGGTGGGGATGGTGAACATAGATCATAATTCTGCAACTAATGAAATAAAACAAGAAAAAATTTATGAACAACTTGGCCTTAATTATTAATGTTATATGCATTTTAAAGTTTGTTTGTTGTTAGGAGTTTTTGTGTGAGTGTATACTTGCAATAGATTTCAAAAACATTTTTAAGGAATGAAATGTAGTATTAGATCCAAACTCTAAACATATTTTAGCAGTTTTATTGAATAGTACCATTATATGTACTTATATGTTTTACAATATTGCAACATTTTTCCAATACAAATATAACTTTATTAAATAGTACCATTATATATACTTATATGTTGTATAATATTGCAACATTTTTCCAATACAAATATAACTATTTATATTTAAAATTAATTAGATTAATTATAATAAAGTTTCACCATTTTATTACTTACTAGATCAAACTTTATTACTGATCACAATATGATTGACAATTTTTTTTAAACACATCATTTCTCTTTTCTTTCTTTCTTCTTCTTTTTTTTTTTTTTTTATACTAGGGGAATCGGCAACTCACGATTCTCGTACTCACGTGACACGGAGTCTATACCCGCCCGCTACCACTATAACCCCAGGTGCTTCCATGCAGCCCATACCCATTCGCTACCACTATAACCCCAAGTGCTTCCACGCAGCCCATACCCGTTTGCTACCATTATAACCCCAGGTGCTTCCACACAGCTCGCAAGAATGGAGCACATGTAAATCGAGGTGAGAATCGACCTTGAGACCTCTTTTTACATATTTCCTTCCATTTACACGACACTTACCAATCGATCTACATCCCTACTGACTAAACACATCACTTTAAAAATCCAAATCCAAATACATTATTTTTAATGTAAATATAAAAAGCTCCTCTCAACAATCTAATTCACTAAACTCCTCCAACATGTGATCTAAGCTAATTTATTACCATGCCAAAACCACTTTAATTAAAATTTTTAAAATAAATATAAAAATCTCCTACTAACCATCTAATTCACTAAACTCCTCCAACATGTGATGTAAGCTAATTTACCACCCTACCCAAACCCCCTTTAACTAAATTATCACCATACCAAAACCCCCTTTAACTAAATTCTTTAAGACCTATATAATAAGAATTAAAAAGTAAGTTAATTATTTATATTTAATATCACTGAACCACAGCCAACAAATAAATTAAATCAAAAGGGCACGTGATCTAAACTAATTTACCACCCTACCAAAACCCCCCTTAACTAAATTATCACCATACCAAAACCTCCTTTAACTAAATTCTTTAAGACCTATATAATAAGAATTAAAAAACAAGTAAATTATTTATTACATCGAAAAACGTATACCTATTGGAGATGGGCACAATTAATCACCTTTTAATCTAAAATTCTAATCTGATAGCTAACAATTGAAAATGCTGGAATATTCTTAGTGGTCCTCCTAAATCAATGAATGTGATTTACTCTTCATAACTTCCTTGTATTTTTAAATGCATCAGTTAATGTGTTTACTTTTTAACATTTACCTAATCATATTAAGAAATTACTGTACCACCATATGATTGCCACGTTTAACTAATTAACCTTTAGAATTATCACATTTAAGATTAACTTTTGGATTTCCTCGTGTTTCAACAGCCTGCGTTGAAATTCAGTAGAATACTATCTATCCAAATAACTTTTAAAGTTTACCAACTGCAACACCAACGACTTTAAGGCTGTGCTAGTATTTAATATCAAGTAAATAAATTAAATCACAAGGGCACTTCCAACAACGAGTCCCAAGACTCTTCGGCGATTTGCAATTGAATTAAATGTGTTTGAAGGTAGCTAGGGAGTTGGAAATCAATTATATAGATAATTTGTAAATAGGAAGATCAAATCAGAGGAAACGACAAACCACTATAAGAGTCGTGATAAGGGATTCCCAAGCTCATCACATTGACTCTTTTAACCTCTGGGGATCAGGAAACCTTCCTTGCTGTGATTTAGGTTGTTGCTGTTTCTGATCAGAAGAGCTTGCTTTGTGGGGAGAAAGAAGGCGGCCTTAGCAATGGAGGACCTCAAGGTGTTCACAATGGATCAGGTTTCCAGCCACATTAGCAAAGCTGATTGCTGGTTTGTCATAGGTGGCAAGGTAATATTTCTTTTTATTCGTCTGTTAAGGATTTCTGTCTTGATTTCTAGCACAGGATGCCCTTGAGATGGGTGTTTGACGGGTCCTTAGAGTGTTTAAGCTAGGTTTTCATCGGGATCTCTCAGAGGTTTGGTGATTTCATGATCCGGGTTCTCTGAATAATTAGTTTTTCTCTAATATTTGATGTGGGCTGTAGATTGAATCAATGTTACTTGAACAAACTGCTTTGTTGTATTTTATGGGCCTATTAATTGTATTAATAGGAAAAGTGTTCTGATCTGGAATGGCAGGTCTATGATGTTACCAACTTTCTGGAAGAGCACCCAGGAGGAGAGGAGGTTCTCTTAGAGGCCTCTGGTAAGAATCTGAGCTCTTTTTTTAAATAAGATTATGTGATTTTCTTCCGTGTGTGGGCTTTTGTTTGCAGTGGGTACATATGTTCGCTAGTGATTTTTTAATTCTGTTTTGAGTTTGAGCTGCCAAAGATCAGGGCCAAATGTAACTCCACGCTTATAAGGCACTCAAAATCTCACCCTGGCTTGGGAGATCTGTACTGGCTCCTTACCATCACCGGCCCTTTACTAGTGGGTTTGATATAATGTTCAATGGGTAATATTTGTGTCCTGTTGAAAACTTATAAAGTCATTAGTTGCACACAGGATATAGAATCCAACTCAAGCAGGGGTTTTCAGGCACCAGGAGAGTTTGATTTATCATTGTTCATTTGTGTTTTCAGTTTCTTTTACAATTAGCCGGCGACCCCTATGGCAAACTGTTATCCAGTGTGATAACTGAGGCCTCAATCATCCACGGATTTTGGCTAAACCAAAGTGGATTCGTTTTTTGTGTCAAATTTATACACATCCCATATTGCCCCTGTTTTCGTTGCATCAGTGGCCAATGCCCTAGTTACCTATATAGTTTGACTTTTTGTTGCTTGTGCATGGCCTATTTAAGTCACTGTCTGCAATGGTGAACTGCACCCGGGGGAAAAGCTGGAGCTTCCTAGAGTTCCAATTGTATACTTCGTCTTAATGAAGTCATAGCGTGGTCACACAACGAGGCTATTGACAGTGAACACATGTAGCAGATTCAGGCCTCGATGGTTTCCTCCTTTCTTTCTTATGCACACACAGTATATCCCATATTGGCAGGCTTAACAATGATGCCAAGAAGAAAGCGCCTCAATCTTCAATCACCTAAGGCGTGTTGGTTGACAATGTTATACAATCAATCTGGCAGAGTCATGGCATGCACATACAGTATATAAGCTCTACCGTTCATGGTGGAGTCCAATTTCGTTTGGTGCATTGCTTTAAAAGGAACCCATGGTATTGCCCCCAGAGCATTTGTGGCATTGATTTATCTTCGAGGTCTGGCTTTCTAGAGAGGGCCATTTTCAAACTGCTTGTCACATACAAAACCCTGGTGATGACAGAGTCTTCATTTACACTAACATTGCTGTTTTAATCATTTATGGATCTCAGTTAACTATGTTTCCTCTCTTTTATTCTTCTCTTCTGTTATGTATAATATTGGCAACCAGTGGCAAGTGGTCAACAAGCTCAAGTATATAGATCATGGGCTTCCCTGGAGTTTTCCTTGTGAGAGTTCCAATTTGATTTCTCATACTTATCATGAAGTGTCAATCCCATAGACATGTCAGGCACATGAACAATATATGGCCGAATACCAATTGTGGACTGTGCTTGATTGCAGTGAGTTGGTTTTCAATTACCTGCAGAGTTTGTCTTTCTGTCATTCCTAATACTTTATTTTGTTTATGTGCACACATGATAGACCCAACTCCGAGGATGGATTTTCCATGCCTGTGAGAAATCCTGTCAAAATTACTGCCTTTATTTTTTTTCTCACTAGTACTGAAGATTTTGATAACAGTGTCTGTGATGGCTGACCAGGAGGAGATGCAACCCAAGATTTTGAAAGTGTAGGTCATAGCACAGCTGCACAAGGCATGATGGAAACCTACCTGGTTGGTGTCCTTGAGGGTTTCAAAGGCGATATTACTCCTATCAAGAAGGAGACCACCGGTGCCAAGCAAGAAAAAACTGCTTTCAAAGAAATTCCAGCATCTGTTGTTAAGGATAATGAATCTAGCTTCTTCACGAAATTACTTCAATTTCTAGTACCTCTGCTTATTGTGGCTGTTGCCTTTGGGATCAGATCTTTCCTAAAGGAGTCTCAAACATCTTCATAGAGATATGTTTTTGCATAGTGGACTGAAATGGCATTTTAGTTGCATAGAAGTTTAGTAATTAACTTAGTACAAAAGATGCAGGTGGCATTCTTAGATTTTCTGTTTAGCGGCAACATTCATAGACTTTGGCAATGATGTGGCATATTCGGTGTGAATGATATTAAGATCTTTGTGATATGTGATGAATTGAGTTTTACTTTGATTATAAAATAAACTTTCATTGGAGATTTTAGCATCTCTAAAATGCTGACCAAAACATTTTTTGAAGCGTGTAAGTTTTGAAGAGGAAAGAAGTATACTACTTTTTCCTTACATATGTAATCACCGTTTTACTTTCCATCCTGCCAAACTGATGAGGGTTTTCGACACGATACAAATATTTATCAGTGGAAATTTTAATTTTATCAATTTGAAAGATCTTTCCCATACGTTGTCTGCATATGTTAATGGTGGATCGCAGATATTACGTTTTCCCTAATATCGAAGAAAACTTGTGGTTATTTTGTTTTATTGATTGTTCTTGGAAGTTGGTAATATATGAGCGGCCGCTTTTGATTTATATGCTAATCAGGCAAGTAACAAATATATGAAAGATCATATATTCCTTAATATCCAGATCAGAAGGAAATACAAAATACAGTGAATGCAACAATGGGTGATTGCCATTTTGATTTTTTCTAATGTTTGTTAGAGTATAAAAATATCTTTAGATAT
>JASDQU010817527.1:24819-60705 GCA_032191745.1 Picea mariana
TGAGACTCCTTCTCATGTATCACGAAACCATCTAGCTACTCAATGTATATTTCTTCCTCAATCTCTCCATTGAGAAAGGTTGTCTTTACATCCATCTGATGTACTCTCTAACCCATGGATGTTGCAGGGGAAATAATCATCTAGATAGAAGTGTATCGAGCAACATGAGAAAATGTCTCCTCATAATATATTCCCTCCACTTGAGAGAATCCTCTAGCAACAAATATCGTTTTGTGCCTCTCGATGCTCCCATCAACCGTGTGTTTGATCTTGTAGAACCATTTGGAAGTCACTGCAGACTTCCCCTCAGGTCTCGGAACAATATCCCACACATCATTCTTCATGATGGATTGATACTCCTCCATCATGACA
This sequence comes from Picea mariana, assembly GCA_032191745.1. Lineage (NCBI taxonomy): Eukaryota > Viridiplantae > Streptophyta > Pinopsida > Pinales > Pinaceae > Picea > Picea mariana. The sequence goes on from JASDQU010817527.1 coordinate 25,192, forward strand.
TCTCTCCATACTGGATGACTAGTTGCCTCCTCATAATAGGAAAGCTCAAAATGAATGATGCGGCTCATAGTTGTGGCATAGCATGAATATCTCTAAGGTCTCTTTCTCTCTTGGAAGGTACCATGAGGAGTTGCATGTCCTTTTTCCTCCTGCAGAGTCTGATGATCCCATGCAAGTATCTTCCGACCTACTACAATATCTCTGGAAACATTAACTGGAGCTACAAGATCAATGGGATCAATTGGCTCAATTGTATCCCTCTGAAAGGGAATGTCATCTTGGACTTTATTTGATATATAAAGGTTTCCCCATTAAACCAATGTCTAATACATATCAAGGTTCCCTCATGGACTCAATGTCTCACAAGACATATCGAGGTTTCCTTGTGAAACCAATGTCTTGGTTCATTCATCTGACCATTTGAGGCACGTCAGGATGAAGTCTACACCATCTTGATCATCTGTGTGCTGAAGCCTAGCTACTTCATCTATACCATGTCTCAGATGAAATCTTGGGAGAAGCCTCTGAAGCCTCATTGATTACATGACTTGCATGATTGGCTACGATATATTCTACCTCTGCAGTACTGTGTGTTATAGAAGTTTGATTCCACGAATCCTGACTGATCTCAAGCTGAGACAACGCTCTCTGGTGCGCTTTCTATCAACTACACTATCTGCCTAGTCAGAACTGTATATCTCCATAGTGTTTCTTCATCTCTTGAGACATGTCCAATTGTACCACATCGGTACACTTTCTCTGCTACAACTTAGTCTTCTTAAATCATAAGTTGGATTAGGGTGCTTACTACAAAGCACTATCTAGCTCTTTGCTTTAAGAGTAGGTCCTCCACTCTCTCTGCAGCTACTCCCTCTGGGATTTTGCAACTACTCCCATTGGGACTCTGTAACTGCTAAGAACTAAGACTGAGAGTATCTTCTCTACTCTGTCATCAACTGCCCTCCTTTGGGACTTCTCTATGTGGAACTGGCTCCTCCACTCTCTCCTGGAACACACCGATGTTGCCATTCTCCTCGATAATGAAACGATTTACGACATTTGTCATCATTCTTTGGACATTGAATGTCCCACATACACAAATCTAAACCGACTTGTTTCATAGGTACTTCATAAACCCTAAAAGTTTTGTTCAGTTATATGTGTCCTGAATGGTCAATGTTAACCTTATTTTATTTATGTTTTTCATTCCATCGCTATCTGAATTTTATGCACTGACAATGCCCAGATTCAACCCAGATTATACTATATGCCTTGATGAACTCACTTACATCCGAAGACAGCCTTGATGAATTCACTGTCCATACGTAGGAAGACAAGTCCATTATTCATGCCACACGCTCATTGTCAAGGTTTTAGAAGACCATCATTACTTCGCTCTTGGTATCTGGGGGAAGCATAAATGTAATTGGGAATCACAAAATTTTGAGCCAATTACCCAGGCAAGCAATGAGGAGCTCACCCCACCCAAAGTCGACTTGGTTATATGCTAACCACCCTTCTGCAATAGCCTTTTCAGCATCAACATCGGAGGGTAAAAGGTAGTTATGATGGTAATGGTAGTCGCCTTCAAACTCTTGTGATGTAACTTGGATTCCCTTTAGCCATTTGATCACACGTCCTCTGATGAATCTAGGGACAATCGTTCTCACCAGAAAACCGTGGTCTGAATGAAGAAGTTATCCATTCTGCATGTAAGCCAATATGACATCACGCGTGGGATCCATTGCAATGTCAACACGAATACTCGTCCCATAATCTAATCCCCCCGAGAAGGTTTTCAAATCCATCGAAGAAGACATAGAGGGCCCCTTTCTTCTTGGACATCATCCCACATTTCTTGAGCACGTCGCACAGTCGAACCCCATGCCAAATGGAGGTGGAAAAATCACATGCTCCCCAGTTGAAGCCAATCGTTTGTTTCACCAGATTCAGTTCCTTTCCCCGATTCCTTGCAAACACCATTGTGACTAGAAGCTCCCGAGGTGGAAACGCCTTTAGGAGCTCAGACATGGTTAACTTCATTGGTCACTTCACCAAACCAGAGATCTCCACTGTCCAGCCGTCCCATGAGGCACGGGGAACATGCCCATGGTTGCTAATGTAATGCAACGATACGGGTGTGACAAGTCTACGATCCATGAGACGCGAAAATGGGGGTTCACAATTCATATTTACCTGGGTCCTCCTGTGAGGGAGTCAACCCAGTCCTACTCTGATACCATGTTGGTTTTTCTTCATATGAGATATATATGTGTGTTCCATATATAGGGAACATATGGTGACCATCCATGAAAGGATGCGTCCCTTGAATAATCAATTATTATTTATTATTATCATTTACTTATTATATATGATATTTAATAATCAATAATTATATTATTAATTATTATTCTAATATAATGTCTTCCAGATGTTGTCCAAACATCAACACTATATTCATACATACATTAACAACTCAACAATCTCAAGACTTAAAAATATGTGAAAGAATACTTAAAACTGCAGAATAACATAAAGTGCACAAGATCAATCCATAGGAAAAAAAGAATTCTTACAGTCCATGTGAACAACATACATCTCCACTCGAAATAGTTCACAGTAAAGACAACCTCACACATAAATCTTCTTTCTTCAGAAAACTAGCCTTGAGGGCTTCTCAATATTCATTAACAAAGTATAAGTTCTTGAATTAGTTCTTGGGTCTATACATTGCTTGAAGAGCCCCTACAAAATGAGCCTCTTTCCTCTTTTATACAATAGGTTGTAACTCATGAATGACTCTTTGTATTCTTCTTAAAGAAGTTGTTACAAAAAAACTGTTCAGTTTCCCTTTTCCTAGTGACAAGTGTACAATAAAGACAAAATTGAAGTCGGTTGGGAAAAAGACATCATAAGAAATAGGAGGTAGCACTTTTTAATCACTATTTCATCATTATTCATGAAAATTTTCCATTGAGGTATGTTATCCACACTTCTAGTTGATCATACAGAGATCTGATCCTTCGATAAGCTAGTTCTTTCAGTGCTACATTATGCATGGCTATGCTATCTTCGAAGGTGCTCATATATTTTAATAGTGTTTCCGTGAATGCTTGTATCATGGTATGCATTTTGATAGGTTGTAGAAAAGGTTTCTCTATCAGATCTATAGTAATTGTGGTGGCTTCTTCCATGACTGATCTTCTGTAATTTGTGCTAATGTGGCCCTTGTCTACTAGCTCTTCCATGACCAGATTTTTACCAAGCTCGTCTAATTGAGGTAGTTGACTACCTTTAATCAAATTTTGTGTAGCTTTGCGTATTCTTGAGCATACTACCCTCGACTTAGTGAATTCTTTATCTTCTTTGTGCCTAGATTTTTGGTAGCGGTCTAATGAATACAAATTTGTCTTCCTTTCTGAGGTCAATGGTCGATATAACTCAGTTGGTGCATTGTGATTCTCTGCAATCCACCCGTCAATGTCGTTGATGCCTTCTCAAATTATGTTGAACTGAGTCAAATTTTCTTGTATTTGATTGTTTTTCTCTATGATTGTAGCAGATGCTTCTCAGAAGAGGTGTAACTGAGCATACATACTAATAATGGCATCCTCTAGTTCTCTCTTAACCTTCTCAACACTGGCTTTGAAACTTTGCATATTGCTTTTGTCGATTTTTACTTGTTGGAGCCTTTCTTCCAACGCCCTGATTCTTTCCTCTTTCTCTTGATTTTGCTGATAAAGCCTCCTAATGTTATCCTCATTTGCAGTCATGAATGTGGTGCCAATTGCAGCGGTAGCTATGGAATTTTCCCAAACATCTCCTATTACGATAACTTGTGTAAGGATTGACACTTGCATCCCTTGGGTTGTTGGAACTTTGTTTACCCATTCCTGCACTATTTTCCCAGTCTTGTTGTCATAAGTGAAGCTCCTCAAGTTTCATACTTCACTTGGCTGAAATGGAGCCCAAAACCCCAGTCCTAGATTGCCAAAAGGTGCTTGTGTGATAGTGTCTGTTGTTGACTCTTCCTGGATATCAATATCCATCGGTTGAGTGTCATCATTTTTATTTTTTCTCTCTTCATCAACCACTTTATTTTCCACTTCGTTGGTTGTTTTCTCTGTTTCTTTTGTTGCTTTTGTCGCTGCCTTTTCTGCTGCCTCTTTTCACTCGATCTCATTTTGTGCTGCTACTTTTGATTTTTCTTCAGCCTTGGCATTCTCTTCTTTGAGATTTCTCTTTTTCTTCGAAACATCATTCCTTTTCTTTTGGACCTTTTCTTTTCCTCTCCTTTTCTTTTCTACTTGTGTTTCTTCTTCTCCTTCTGTTGATCTTGAGTGTATAGGAGTAGAGGTGGCAGATGATCTTCATGATGCTTCTTCTTCTACTTTTTTTTTTATGTTCCTCTTTCAATATTCATTCATCCGCAATTCTCCCTATAAGATGACCTCATATCTGTAATATAACATTGTCGTATGTACATGCATTTCAATGCACTTCTTCTTCGTCCTAGATTTCTGTTGTGTACTCCCAAGGTAAGCCTATTTTATTGAAGTGATCTTTCATGACTCCTTTAGGGTCGTGTCTTCTGAATATTTCCTCGCCAAAATGATATGAGAGTAGGATATCTACTTCATCCCAAGATTGCTTGGTGTTGGAGAACAAGTAGAGTCCGACGTACAGTGGAAGTGGCAACCATATTGCTTTCTTCCCTTGGTAGAGTACTCCTCCTACTCCATTTATTATTCTTTGATATGCTATTTCTTGGAGTACCAGTTTGTCTAGTACAAATTAGGGGAGAAGATGGAGGGTTTAGTGGCACCGTACACAAAGATATAGGTACCATTCTCCATGAGGTACCAATCCCCAATAATATTTATGACCACAATAGCCTAGTTGGTCATGCATGGGGCCATCTTGCAGAATATGAATTCATACAGAGGTGCTAGAAAATGTTCACAGATTTTTTGATACTCTGTCCTATATTTGTGATCCCATAGATCTTTGTAGTAAACATGAATGGGCTCATCAGAGGGTTTTCATTTTCATCCCATGTTTATATAATAGTGGGCAACACACATGATATCCAAAAGGTAGGAAGACATGTGGAAACTTGGAAAAGTTCTTGGTTGAGCTCCTACTACTGCAATTATAGCGACTGTTAGGTTGGATGAAAGGATGTCATCCCAATTGAATGAAAATCCTTCATCTGCACAATAATACGTTAATGGAATGTTATATAGAGGGAAATGAGTAGCGTCTTGTAACCCATATAACCTGCACAACATGGCTACCATATATTGATAGGGTTTCCTTAAATCTCTCGTGGGATACTCTCCTTTTGGTATGTGCTTGAATTGCTTTTCTGCCTTATACCATTTTGGAAATAGGTCTTTAGGTGTGTACTCAAACTCATCGAGGAGTTTGTTGTCCATATTTTTGGTTCCCTTCCCAATGTGATAGAATTTTTCTAGGTATTCTGGTCGGAACAATGCTATGGGTTCTTTCCTGGAGTTGTAGACATGCATTTCTTTCATATCTATTTTTTTTAGGATCCAGGTGATGGAATCTGCACAAGGGAATACAACTGCATAGGATGCTACCCTGAATATTTTGGATTTTATAATGTTCTTGAATATTTTTAGCTCATCCCAGTCCTCAGCGTCGGTGGAGAAGATTTTCTTTTTGAACATCTGGTATACATTTCCCCACTTGAGTGTTTTCCCTTCCTTCTCAAGAAGTCTAGAGGGTTCATCGTACATAGCTCCAACCAATTTTGTCTCATCTTCATCTGGTTGGCCACTGGTAGAGGCTTTGGTATTTTGTGCTTTACTCGTTGCCCTTTTCTTAGGTGACATGCTTGAGCCTGCAAAGTAACAAACAAAGATAATCTGAGAGAAGAGACTACAACCAATATATGCATTTGAAATAATATGTATTTGAAATAATTTTCTTAAGTCCTTCAAAGTCCATACTTGCGGAATTACTGGTGCTAATTCTATGTGGAGATTCATTGTCTAAGGATGATAATATAATGACATGCATTGTGAGAAATCTGGTGAAGATCAAGGGAGCAAATGACTCAAAAATGTGCCCAGAACGTAAAATCATAGGCTTTGATGTTAACTCCTCTGATGCAAATCAGAGGAGTTGTTATCAAGTGCTCCGATAACCATCGGTGCAGTTGGTGTCAAGGTTTTCGGGTTAAAGGAATTCTATGAGGTTGAGGTCAAATCCTCTGATGTGAATCAGAGGAGTTTTTGGCAAGTGCTCTGATGCACATCACTCAAGTTAACTTGAAGGCCTTTGATATGTCATAAGAGAGGTTTCAGGTAACTCCTCTAATCACAATGGAGGAGTTAATGTGAACTCCTACGATGTGAACGAAGGAGTTGAGGACAAAGGCTCTAAAAGTCTATGGTAGTGGAGGAGTTGAGGTCGATTTCTTCATGAATGATTTAAGGTGAAGGGCAAGCTTACCAACGAATTTGCACTAAGTCTTACTGCAAGGTTAATTCCAATCTTATTGCTAAGATATTTAGTTGGGGGGGACTTTTACTTGCCCTATGGCGACGGGGTTGGAAATATTTAGAGTTGTGTAACAATGGAAGTGTCATTGGTGTCTTGATATCACCGGACTGAGATAGGGTAATATGAAGGATTTAGTTTAGAGAAGATGTGGTGGTAACCGAAAACAGAAGCATGGGAAGCACATGGTTATAACGATCATAGGTACTAAGAGGATGGTTACGACGGTCGCAAGGAGAGTCATCTTTCTAGGAGTGATAACATATAAAACAAAATCAACGAAAATTACCTTCACTTTAGGCAGGAATCCTAACCCTAGATTGCAAATGATGGATTGAGGGATTACCTGGATGCTAGATGCCATGTGGATGGTTGTGATCGATCAAGGGTGTTCAAGTTGGAACTCTGTGCACTTTTGTTTTGGGGTCACCTCCTTATCCTTGGCGCTCAGTGAGATAGCGAGAAAAGGGAGGGGTGATGTATTCATAATGTTGGGAAAAAAAACATTTAATGCGGGTACGTAGCAATAAAAAATCGATAGGGATGAGGATAAGTCCTCTGATGTACATCGGGGGACTTAGTGGGAAGTCCTCTGATGTACATCAAGGGACTTAGTGAGAATTACTCCAATGTACATTAGAGGACTTAAAAAAAAGTATGTCGGTTCAGTCATAGAGGATGAAGACAACTCCTCCAATGAGTTTGGATGAGTTAAAGTCAACTCCTTTTATTTCATAGGAGGAGTTAAAGTTAACTCCTCTGATTTTATTGGAGGAGTTGTCGGTAACTTAGGTGATTGGCATGATGATTGGGGGAAGGAGAAGGAACTCACCAAAGCACATCAGCGGAGTTGGGAGGAAATCCTCCAATGTGCATTAGAGGAGTTAAGGAGAACTCCTCCAATGTACATCAGAGGAGTTTCAATTAACTTCACTGAAAAACTAAAATACTTGTTTTGAAAAAAAAATTAAGTGTTTTCTTTTTTGAGAAAGGTAGATTGAGGGAAGTGGAAAAATGAAGGATGAGATTTGAGAGCTAAGCAAGGAGACTGTTGGAGGAGATTTTCAAAGTAAAAAAATGTAAGGGGCTCCATTCCTTGATAGAAATTTACAAATGAATTACAAGGGATATGGAGGGTTGTAGTGCCTGGCACAATAGTTGTGTAGACTCCAAAAAGGTTCTTTAACCATATTAATCAATCCCCCTAGGTTATTTGACCGTGCATGTTCATTTTCTTCAAAACATCCCATGTAGGATATTAATTATTTAGGAGAATCCACATGAAAATATGATATTTTGGGAGGCACTTGAACTTCCATACTTTCTTCCACCATCAAAATGGATCTCTCATATCCTCCCTAATGCTTAAAAATTTGTAACCTACCTTAGGTGTGTAGAATCTAAAAGGTTTCTTTGATCATATTAAACATTCCTCCTCTTATTTGATTCTAACTTGAGTAGCTCTAAGTCTAGTTGTATATTCATTCCACACTTGGGCTCCCCCTCTATGAATCCTAACAATCCTATTGATTTCCACTCTTGGTTCCATATTGATCTAAGATCAGGATCTGTAATCTAGTTGAGCTTAAAAATACCCCTAACTTTCCCTCTAGTGGTGAATCATATGATAAATTAACCTATAATATGCTCCACACCCAACCCAAGGATCCTCCCTATTTCTCACCTTATTCCCTTTCCCTACCTTCCATACAAGGCCACTTTCCAATCATAAGGAAAGTTAAAACAATTGCTTTCCACATAAATGAAACATTATGGGTATTCCTTGGATATCTCCTTAACCATTCTTTAATTGATTCGAGCATGACACATTTCTTGGTTACAACTTGGCACCACAAACCTTTACCTTGAATAAGTCTCCACACAAATTTAGCTACCAAATCTTTTGAGAAATGAAAAATATTTTTCAATCCCTAACCACCCATGTCTTTAGGCACAACTAGTCTTGTCCATTTCACAAGAGGGATCCCCCTCTTCTCCCTAGATCCTAACCATAAAAACCTAAAGCTAATTCTTATGATCTTATCAATCACTCCTTTAGGGATCAAGAAAGAGACATCCAATATATAGGAATAGCCTATAAAATATACTTTACTAGGACAAGCAAGCCCCCTCTTAATAACCAACTATGGAGATACACAAAGATCCTCTTTTCACTCTAGATATCAACCATTTTCAATTTTTTTCAACTAATCATTAGGTTTTATAACAAAACCTAAATACTTTAAACCCTCCTCCAACTCCATCTTATGATAAGGGAAAAAACGAGAGAATAACATCCTATCTTCTTCAGAAATTCCCATAAAACACATAGTATATTTACTAATATTAGTCTTCATACATCTGTGTAATACAAATCAATGATCTCCTTGATTTTTACAACATCCCTTCTTGATTCATCCCAAAATATCAGGATATCATCAACAAATAAAACATGATAGAGAAAGAAAGAGCCACCAATTTTAATACCTTTAAAAACTTAAGATCTCTTTGCATCCAACAACACTCTAATGATATCCCCTTTGCCACTATCAACAAAAGAAGACGAGTTAAAGGAAAAACCTGCCTCAACTCTCGTTCAAGTTTGAAAAAGCTAATGTTGCTCAATTGATCAAAACTTGAAGTAACATAGCTCGTTACCCAATTTACAAAAGGCACAATGAACCCTAAGTGAATTAACATCAATTTCATATACAACTCACTTTCCCCTGTCATGTGCCTTGGAAAAATAAACTTTTACTACCACTACTTTGAAATTCTTAGGTTTTATAGAACGGAGACCCTCTTGGGCCACCCCAATAGCCTCATGAATCTACCTTCCTTCATGGAAACTAAATTACTCACTTGGAATTTTCTTTGAAAGCAACCTTTTAACCCTCCTTGCAATGATCTTTGTAATAATATTACAAATACAATTACCAATTGAGATAAGCATGTACTCATCAAAAGAGGAAGGATTGCTATATTTTGGAATGAGGTCTATAAAGGTGGCATTAAAGGATGCTAAAGTTCTCCTAGAAGATATTGATTCCTCTATAACCCTCATCAAATCCTCCTCAATAACATCATTGAAACCTAAGAAGAAGTCATTGACCACCCATTTGGCCTATGGATTTTTTCTTTTTGAAAATTATGGAGAACAACCTGCAATATATTCCTTGTTTACAAAGGTGGGAAAAAAGGAAATCATTTTGACTACCTATACAACAATAACTTTGCCTTTTGATTTATATATACCTTCAAATTTATCTACTCCTACCTTTGCAATATCCTCAAACCTAATGGCCATTGAATCATCAATATTGGAAACTTTCCACACAATATTTATATTTTTCCTATGATTTTCAAAATGATGGATTTTTTTTGAATTTTCATCACCTTTAGAGAGCCATGGGGATTTTCTTTTTAGTCTCCAAGTTGCATCCCTATCTACCAACAATTTTATCCTTCTTTATTCCAATAGATTGAATTCTGCTTTTGTCTCCTTAGATAAAAATTCTCCTCCCTTGGAGTTATATATCTCCTCTAATTTGGATTCAACATCCACCAAATCCTTTTCCTTCTTCACATGGTCCTAGGCTATAACATCCTTCTTAATCTTTTTAAAATTATTTGTAAATTGAAATGAGGTTGATTCCCTAAGATATTTATCATAAATCACCCATTGATCTTTAATTAAACCTACACAATCTTCCTCCCACATCCAACCTGGATTGAATTTAAAGGGGCTAGGATCCCTTTTTCTTGCAGAAACCATATCAGATAACACTAGAAAATGATCAAATTCTCCACCTGAGCTCACCTGCTACCTAATTATAGCTCTATCATTAATAAAATATTCCAATAACAATAATATTTCAAGTCTTTTTGCAATCTTGTGTTCCCCAACCCTCTTATTCACCCAAGCGGGATTTAGTTTGATAGGATCTATATCCAACAATCCCACATCATCCAATCTCATTGGGAAGAAATATATCAAAGTATCAACTCGAGTAACAGGTCCCCAAACCTCTAAAATTCCCAAAGTTTAGGTCTCCTAAAACAATATTTCCTTGTCTTATCCAATCCCAACTAAAAATATTCTCCCAATAAACAACTCTATCAACATAAGGACCATATATATTTAGGACAATTATCTCCCTTCCCAAATTCTATGAGTATAAAGTTGTACCCAAACCTGAATAAAAATACCCAACAATTAACACAAGAGAGGAATCTACCTTTCCATCTAGAGATTAATCCTCTAGATCTACTCCTTGAATCAACAAACACAAACTTCCAACCCCCAATTTTTTTTTCAAGATCATAGACTATTTGACCACCCTTACTCATGATATCTTGCAATAGAATCACATCAGGCTTGTAAACATCCACAAGTTTCCTCATGGCCTATTTTTTAGAGGTATTCTCTAACACTCTACAATTGAAAGATAAACAAATCATTGAGCACCCTCCCTTGGGGTGTTGAATTCTCTAATAAACCCATGAAACAAAGTTGTTTTCCCTCTCAAACCTCGTTGGATGCATTTTCCTCAGCCAATGACAATTAAGATTTTCTCCCTCTAACTCCTCCCTTGAAACCTTTCCCATCATTCTAACCTATGCCACCTTCAATACCCCAATCTAAACCAAAAAATCCCTCTTTCTTTAACCTTATATTGTATCTATGAGTCCCCTCCAACATACCCTGTAAAAACTTATCAAAAACCTATCTTTCAAGAAAAAATCTAGCTACACAAACATGATTAGAGGCCCCTACTTTAACCCCTTCCTTTGGATCAAACAGACCTCCCAAGGGGGACTGAATTTTATCATGATGCCTAGATAACCCATCAAGAAAATCTCCCCTTCATGAATCATAAATGTACCCAACATCCACATCAAACCATGAACCAAATACAAAACTTCTTTTAGGAAGATAATTTAAGTTTAGAGCTGCGAGATTTCTTATTAGCTTACCTTCATTTTCCAATGAAATTTGATGTGTAGGTGATCCTTCCACCGCAGGGACCTTGATAAAATGATTGACCACCACTTTTCAAGGAATGGAAACCTCTTGAGAAGAATTTTAGGCCTCATAGCACCATCTATCCTTTGCATTGGAACTTCCACATCAACTAAAGGTAGAATATACTTCAGTCCCTCCTCCCCATTGGAATTAGCTTTAGTCTTAGTACCTCAACCCTCCTTTTCATTTATCACCCACATCAACTTTCAAACCTAGAACTTCCTTTTAAATGGACAGATATAATTAGTAGTCATATGACCATATTTGTGACAGTAAAAGCACCTGAACAAGAGACCCTTGTAATCCAACATCTGGAAAATGGAGCGAGAGTCTTTCTTCAATATCTTATGTTATACTAATCCTCCCTTAAATCCAAACCAACCAAAATACAAGCTATTTCCATCAGAATTTGTTTGTGAAATCTCATATCTTCTTCATAGAAGTGGCCTAGAGCATTCCCAATCTCCTTAAAACCTTTAGATAACCAAAAATCAAAAGGAAGTCTGGGCAATTTTACCCACATTGATATTTTCTCAACTTTACCAATCTTTACATCAAAGAAAAAAGGGTAGAGCCCCACTTCTAGTGAGTAGCCTAAATTTTCTCCACATTCAACACATAGTGGAATATAAATGAAAACTAACCTCTGATAAACATACAATATATTGGAATACACCCTATAAGCAACACTCAATTGGATTGAATCAATTATTTCAAGGTATCTTTCCCCATCCTTTCTCCATGGAACCTCCCTACTAATGCATGCTCATCCATCGAACCCACCTAATTTATCTTCACTTATTCACCAAGCACCAAATTCACTGGAGAAATCCTCTACTTCACACACTTTTTTCATTTGCAGTTTTCCACAACACTTCCTTCAACATGAGGACCATTATCCAATCCTTCACTAGAGGAAAGCTTCTTATTGCAATTTACTACTACCCTAAGAGAGGATGAAACATCTCGTAAACAACATCCATTAAGTGCGATGAAATTCAAGTTATTTGAAGTTATTTGAATGATAAGCTTAGTTGATGGGAAAAATATATGTGTGCCTTGTGCATGAGATTTTGGTTTCTAGTATTGCTTCTACTATATTTATTTGAGTTGATTATTCCAACAAGTGTATTCTATTTTGCGAGTTGCTAATTTTATTTATAGCAAGGAATCACTAGATAATAAGATACCTAGGTGTCAAGGTAGGGTAAAATTAACATGGTATCAGATCCTATCCTCAGAGAGGAAGCCATATCTCAGATCCACAACAGTGGATAGAATATCTATCAGATCTGTAAAGATATCTTATTAGATCCATAACCAACAATCAGAAATCAAGGGTCGGATTTTAGGGAAATAACAGTACTAAGGAAGAACTAGGGTTTTGCGGTCATATAGAGTTGTGCATATGTTACCAAAGGAACAATCATGTATATACGTGGGTTTCATTAGAGATAGTCGTGTATACGTAGGTTGCAGTAAGCAAAGTCACATACGTATGTGGGTTTTAGTGGTGACAGGCACATACATATTCGTATAGGTCAGTACAAGGGCAGTTTCAACATTAGGTTATTTCTAGGCTAGTTTATTAGGTCTAAGAGATGGCATCAACAAGTCTAAGATTTGAAGACAAATTGGATGGAGCATCCAACTTCCTACCTTGGAAATAAAGAGTTACTTTAACATTGAAGGAGTATTACCTTTGGGAGTTAGTGGACAAAGTAATTGTTCCACCAAAAGATCCACAATATTTAGCAGTTCACCATAATAAGGAGATCAAAGTTGAGCATATTATCTTGGATTCAGTGAAGGATCATCTAATTCCTCACCTATCCAAGAAGAAGACAACCAAAGAGATGTTTGATTCCCTAGTAGGATTATTACAGATCACTAACATGAATAGGAATATGGTCTTAAGAAATGAACTCAGATATGTGTAGATGTCTAGATCTGACAATGTTACCATCTATTTCATGAGGATCACTTAGGTACGTGATCATCTTGCATATATAAGGGATAAATTGGATGACATAAAGATCCTGAATGTGGCATTGAACAACTTTCCCCGAGTATTGGGAACCATTTGTCAAGGGAGTCTATGCTTGGGAAAAACTCTCAGATTGGTAGAGGCTTTGGGATGATTGCATCCAAGATGATACTAGAGAGGAATCCAAAGCTAGAAAGAAAGGAAGTAGTGATGATAACTCGGTCTTTTTCAGTAAGACAAGGAAGGGAAAAGGAAAGAGTTCTAGCAAGAAGGGTAACAGTGATGGAGGAACATCATAGCTGGGGAAGAAGAAGGACTTGAGTAAGATCAAGTGCTTCTCATGTCATAAGAATGGAAATTATGCATCTTATTTTCTAGAGAATAAGAAGGGAATATGAAATACAAAAATAAAATTAGTAGAGACACAACTAGATGAGTTTGCAACGAAGTTTGAGAAGAATTTCTCACTAGTTTCTTTCCTTTCTACCAACACAACTACTAGGAGTGCAAGGTACTTGGACAATGGTGCATCATGTCATATAAAAAAATACAAGACATATTTAGTAGTCTGATAGAGAGGGACTCAAGGATTTATGTGGAGCTTGGTGATGATGTCAAGTATGCAGTGAAGGGAGAGGGAAGAATTTTGTTCCAGCTTGCGTCAAGAGGTTTTGTTTGATGCCCAGGATGTGCTTTATGTACTAATACTAAAGAAGAACTTGCTCTCAGTATTAGCTATGGAGGACAAGGGATTTACTGTTACTTTTCAGAGAGGGCGAGTACTCATACGTCCATAGAAAGCTAGCTCATACACAACACTGGTTGTTGAGGTTAGAGAGGGAAGTTTATATAGGTTGCAGGGCAAGCTTGTTTAGGTTTTAGTACATAACAATGATAACCTATGTGAGCTATGGAATAAGAGGTTGGGACACCTGCACTACAAGGTGTTTCCAATTCTAATGGGGATTATTACAAGTCTTTCAGAGTTTAGTGTTGAGCATTGAGTAGGAGGGAGTGTGTAGAGGGTGTGCACTTGTAAAGAATACCAAGGATTATTTTCCAAGCAGCGAGAGTAGGTCCAAAGGGATCTTGGATCTTATACAGACAAATTTGAGTGGACCGATGTCAGTAGAATCAATGCAGGGAGCATCATACTATGTGATGTTCATTGATGAATTTTCTAGGAAAACCTAGATCTTCTTTATGAAGACCAAGGATGAGGTCTTTAGTCAATTTTAGGAGTTTAGGGTTAAGTGGAGAACCATGCATGAAATAAGATCAAGGTCTTGAGTTCAAACAGTGGGGGAGAGTACGCCTCCAATGAATTCAAGAATTTATGCAAGGAGGGAGGGATCAAGAGGGAGTTGACAGTCTCGTACAACCCTCAACATAATGGGGTTGGGGAGAGAAAGAACTAGTCCATCATCAGTTCTGTCGGGGTTATGATACATGAGCAGGATTTTCCTATATTTCTTTGGGTAGAGGCATGTAACATGACAGTCTATGTACAAAACATGAATCCTCACAGGATATTTTGGGACAAGACTCCGAATGAGGCATTCTTAGGGGTGAATCCATATATAGGACATTTAATTATATTTGGTTGTCTAGTCTACATCCATGTGCCTATGGAGAAGAGGATGAAGTTGGATCCCTCAGTACAGAAGGGCATATTTTTGGGGTACAAGGAGACCTCAAAGGCTTACATGATATTCATACCATTGCAGAGGAAGATAGTTATAAGCATAGATGCTAAGTTCAAGAAGAAATTGACATCTAGGAAATCTCAAGAGTCATCATCAATGACAGAGGATGAGGATCAACAATATTCGAAGGATAAGAAATGCTCAACGACTTCCCATTTAGGGAGACAAACTTCATGTAGGGAGGAGGAGTTATCCCCTTCTAGTTTTGTCATGAGACCCAAGTGGCTATTTCAGACATTGAGGGATGTGAGTGAGGCTCGTAGGAGTGCATTCAGAGAGAACATGCCTTTGAGGAAGTTTCCAAACTATATGACACTTATGAGTAGCATCATTGATGCCGAGCCTTCCAATTTTGAGGAATAAATAGATCAATAAGTTTGGCAGGATTCCATGGTGGATGATTACACCTCTATCTCGAGGAATGATGTTTGGGACATAGTTCTGAGACTTAAGGGGAAGTCAGTGGTGAGTTCCATGTGGCTTTACAATATTAATCATCTTGAAGATGGTAGCATTGAGAAGTTCAAGGCAAGGTTCATGGTGAGAATGTTCTCCCAAAGAGAGGGAGTGGACTACAAGGAGACATTTTATCCAATAGCCAGGTATGTTTCTATTTGAGTTGTTATTTCTATTGCTTAAATTATGAGGTGGAGGATTCACCAGATGGATGTGAAGACAACTTTCCTCAACGAGATCATTGAGAAGGAAGTATATATAGATCAACCTCAGGGCTTTGAGGTACATGGCAGGGAGTCTCATGTGTGTAGGATTAAGAAATCCTTATACAAACTCAAATAGGCACCCATGACATGGTATTACAGGATTGACGGATATTTGTAGAGTATGGGATTTACCAAGAATGAGGCAGATCCTAATACTTCATACTTGTTGGGTCTGATCCACTCATCTTAGTTCAGTACATGGATGATTTGTTTCTCACAAGTGAAAAAGAGCTTATTGTAGGGTGTAAAGCAAATTTAGATACAAAGTACGATATGGAGGACATTGGCTTGATGCATTATTTCTTGGGGTTAGAGGTATGAAAGATATCAAGAGAGATATTCCTTGGTTAAGGGAAGTACACAATGCAGATCTTGAGGAGATTTAGGATGGAGGACTGTAGACCGATGGCTACACCTATGGTTACCAATATGAAGAAGGTTATCACTTCATATTCAGAGTTGGTGGATCCAAGATATATAGGTAGTTGATAGGGTACTTGATGTATTTGGTCAACACCAGGAAATATATATGTTTTGTTTTGAACACCTTGAGTCAGTTCACAGTGGAGTCGAGGTAGGTGTATTGGATAGCAACAAATCATGTACTTAGGTACTTGAGAGGTACATTAGAGTATGGATTGAGGTTTCTTGGAGGTGATGGAGTGAGGCTGCATGGATATACAGAATCAAATTGGGCAGGGAATGTAGTAGACTAAAAAAGCACCTTGGGGTGCTGCTTCACCTTGGGATCAATAGTGATCACATGGTTCAATAGGAATCATAATTCTGTAGCACTCAATTTAACATAGGAAGATTATATCACAATGAGTATGGCTAGTTGTGAAGACATTTGGCTTCACAAATTCCTTACAGGTTTATTTGATTAGGAGTTGGAGCCTACGGTGATATACTGCGATAATTAGAGTTGTATCAAACTCTCTAAGAATCCATTATTCCATGATAGGTCCAAGCATATTGAGATCATGTATCACTTTAGTTGAGACATGATCCATCAGGGAGCAGTCAAGCTTCAATATGTTTCCATAGATGAGCAGGTTGCAGATATTTTGACCAAACCCTTGCTTAAAAAGAAGTTTGTTTTCTTCAGGGACAAACTTGGAGTGGTGCATAATACATTCCTTGCTAGGAGGGAGTGTTGATGTTTGTAGAATCGAACATGTACTTCTGCATATGTCTAAGTGTCTATATGTGTGGAAGTGGTCCAAAGCCTTCTATCTTGAGACTTTAATTAAATGAATTATTAAAGTAAAGTGATTTTATTAATTATTTAAGTTATATTTAATGAAATGATAAACTAATTAGCATTAGTGAATTAAATCTTAGCCATTGATATCAAGTGAGGTGAGAAGTAATCTCAACCGTCAATCAATTTGGATATTATGATTAGGTCATAACTCAAAATTATAAAAGCAAAACTAGGGTAAATAAGGTTACAAATTGAAGAATCAATTGAGAGAGATTAATTGATTTGATAGAGAGAGCAAAGAAGGACTTTTGTTCAAGGAGATCTTTGATAGGTGGAGAAGGAATTCCATCTACAAATTAGGTCAAGGAGAAGAGAGAACAAAGGTAGTCACAAGTGGGTTTTAGTAGATTGAAGCCGCAACAACATGGTCAAGCTGTATGGAGTTTTCTGCATAGTGTTCGAGCACGTGTACATGGGTCTCAATGGAGATAGGCATGTACACAAGGGTTTGATTAAGGAAAGGCGCGTACATATTGAGAAACGTGAAAGTTCAGGATCGTACGACAGACCAGGAGTTGCTAGGGTTTTGCATATGCTATCTAAATTTTTCTATATTTCTCTATGGGACATTTTCCTAATAAGGGATCCCTTGTCAGCTTTGAAGTTATTTGAATGATAAGATTAGTTGATTGGAAGAATATCTCTATGTCTTGTGCATGAGATTTTGGTTTCTAGTATTGCTTTTGCTATCTTTATTTGAGTTGATTATTCCAACAAGTGTATTGTGTTTTGTGAGTGGCTAATTTGATTTCTAGCAAGGAAATCACCAGATAACAAGATACCTAGAGGTTGGAGCAGGGTAAAACAACAAAAACTAACACCAATATCTCACTCATCACTAAACACAGGAAAACCTTTAACATCAAAACCTCTCTTTGGAGGAACGAGGGAGGAGAAAGACTTTGAGAATGAGGCATTTATCTCTTCATTAAACCCTTTACGATTACAACCATCTCACTTATTGAAAAAAACATTCACAATGATTGCATTCTAATCCCCCCTATCTCAAGGTAGATTCCTTTTCATTCTCCATCAATCTAATGGGGCCTTTTATTTACTTTGCATTAGTACACCCATCAATTTCCTTGTTAGGTCCCAATCCCATGCCTTCAAAATGATTTTTATCCAATTTTGATCATGGTTCCAAAATTTCTTTCTCAATTAGGTTTGCCCCAAAAAACTATATTTAGAATCCCCTACTTTTTGAAGATCAAGTGAATCCCTAGGGCTAAGGGAGGACCATATTTAGAAACCCTCTAAAAGATTGGGTGAGTAATAATCCAAATCCAACTCCATTCTATAATCCCTAAGTCATCCATGCCAAGTTCCCCAAAAAAAGACCTTACTGCATGTGGTGGAAAAAGTACATTATTGTTTTAATATATTTGTCTTAATTTTTTTATATATTATTTTTTCGGAAATTACAAATTTCAAAGACCATACAAATTTATTTTATTACATACAATTCATTTTAATGTATAAACAAATATTTAAACTTTACACCTCTTCTCTTTTCTACGTAAAATAAAGACTTTTTTAATTAACAATAAAATCATTTTCATTGTATTGTATTTTTATTTAATTTACAACTATACTTGGTGACATAATTATGTTATCGATTGCTTTGTTTAGTTCAATGTTTTTTTAGTTGTAACTCGAAGATTAATAATAAAAAGGCTAAAACAAATTGCAACAAAGAGTACATCTAAAAAATATTTGGTCCAATAATTACACATCAAAATAAAGATAATGTCCATCAAAACATCTCAAGCCCATAATCTCTTGTAGTACATTAGGTATGATTCAAATTGATAAGTATAATATATACAAAAGATACATAAGAGCTTAACTACTTTGAAAAATGTAATTCAGACTTAAAATTAGTAAATCAAATGAGATCTTCATCATAAATTACTTGCTTCCTCTACTTGAGCTTTATTCATAGTAGCTTGTTAAGCTGAAGGCACAATGATACTAGGTTCATTCTATTGTTGCTTGACCAAGAGAGCTACACTTTAGTTGAGGTTGAACAATTTATCTTTTAGAGATGAAATGTGTTTTGTCTGATATTCAAGGAGAGCATCCAAGTCCATCGAACCAAGTGTCACGAGTTAACAATAAAGGAATTTTGTATGATATTCGAGGAGAGCATCTAAGTCCATCGAACCAAGTGTCATGAGTTAACAACAAAGGCATGGACTCTAATGTGACCTCATTATTAAGGACTAAGGTCCCTTTTTTTGCGAAGTGGAAAGGGACACTAGTCGATCTACTTTAGTGTTGTTGCTTATCAAAACATGATATAAAATGAGATGGGAGAATGAAGAGGAAAGGTTCATTATCTGACTGAGCATCGAGGATAATGTAACATCTAAAGAATTAGTTTCCTTTAACATGTGCCTGATGATTAGTAGTAAGTCCCCAATCACTATCAAGTTTAGAATGTTAAGAAACTTTATGATTTTCAATCCTTCATATAATCCATAGATTTTTTTTCCAAGTTGTTGTAAAAGAGACCTAAACTTCATGACTATGTTCCTACCAAATTTCCTCCATAATTGTAAATAACCCCCCCCACACCTGACACCCTGGATTACACTTGGACACACCATCAAAGAAAAGAAAATTGGAAGTCTACTTATCTTTCCAAGCCTAAAATTTTTCTTGATTCATATGAAGCTTCCATCTCAATCTCGAGGATATTGGACTCCCCTTGGGCCTATGAGGAAGAGTGGTATTGCTAATCTATTCTAGATAGATCTCTTCATCGTGCTCAAGCATTTGTTGAGAGAAGAGGTAGAATGATTTAGAATCTATGTATTTCAAGATATATCTCTACATGCCACAAGTTCATGCTTGATTGACTCCTACTAGAAGATCACCCTGATTTCTTGTTAACCACACTTTCCATCGAATATATTTTTTGAGAAATCCAAAATAATTTCAATAAAGCTTTGTTTTTGAAGGACCCCTGGTACATATTGCCCCATTTACCAAAAAAAAATCTTCCAAGAGTTTGGCCTACAATAAAATTGCTCAATCCCTTTCAATGCTTGATGCCAAAATTGAGATGAAAATTGACATTCCAAGAATAAACGGTGGAAAAATTGTATATTATCCAAGCAAAGAGGACATCTAGAAGGGACTTCAATCCCTCTCTTTTCCAAATTCTTTGAATTTGGGATTTTTCCATGCACTAGAGTCCACCAAAAAATGTTGACTTTAGGTTTGTCTAGGTGCCAAATCTTAGTCCAAATAGGTGCTCTAGGATGAAGAGTTAATTCTGTCAACTGAAATTCATAACCTTTCTTCATTGACTATTCTATTGTTCACCGCCCACATTGGTCAATAAATGATTTCCTTATAGGATCAATTCTTTTGAGTAGGGTTGTAAGCTACCATATTAGAGAAGAGAAATCAAGAGGTGAAGGACCAAAATTCTAGCCGTTCCACCGACCATCAGAAGACTAGGAGGAGATATCATAGAGAGTCCTTCTAACTTGAGATCAAATGAAACTTTCAACATATGTAGCTCTTGCAATTGAAGTAGTGGTTGATTTCCCATAATGTTGTCTTTCCATATCTCGATCTTTTTCCCATTTTGGGGGACCTAAGATAATTTGGGTTGGATAATTGGAATATAAGCTTTTATCAATTTCCATATAGGGGAACCTTCTCTAGATGATGGGATAGAATCCAAACACCATTTCCTTGTGCCTGTGAACTATTTTTCAAATAACACTTTCTTCCTCCAATCATATTTCCCTGTAACCATTCACTAAAGAAGCTTTGCTCCCATTGCTAGATTCATCAAAACTATATCATTGATACCAACTCCACCATGAGCCTTGGGCATTATGACTATAGACCAGTTGACTGGATGAAACCTCTTACTATTTTTTTTTCCTCCTTGCCCTAATTTCTTTTTCTATGTGTTTTTTTATGCCAACCGAGGCTAAAAGGGTTGAATATTGGAATATTGGTAGAGTTGATAACACATATTTAATGAGTATCGAGCACCCTATAAGGTTCAATCAATGTTCTCCTCACTGGAAAAAATTGGTCTTAATTTTACTTATAACATACTACCACAAATTAGAGGAAGAGGAACACAACCAAATAAGCATACTTAGTTATTTGAAAGAAGACCAGACATCCTTATGAGGGAATTGAAAAATATTAGAGAGAACGACAACTAAATTTTGGCTCACATTCCAAGCATATATCTAACATTCATTGTGGTTGATCATTCCTATAGATGCTTGAGTAAAACAATCTGAAATGTTCTTGAATCTCCTCATTATAATGGAGGAATCCCCTCCTAATAGAAGGGTGGCATCAACAAACTGTGAATGATTGAATCTTTTAACTTATCTTACAATTTGAATACCTAGAAGATTTCCAATACTGCATTTGATCTCTCATAGCATGTTGAGTGATTATGCCATTATAATGTACAATAGTGGGTAAAGAGGGTAGCATTTCCTTAGCCCCCTACTTGCCCTAAAAAATCCCAAGGATTGCCCATTGACAAGGGGAGAAATTTAGGGATTGTTGATGAATGAAGATGCCCAATGGATAAACTTAGAACTAAAACCAAACCTATGGAGGACCTAAAAGAGGAAGGAGTAATAAACCAAATCAAAATAATTTTCCATGTCAACATTAACAAGCATACCTTTGTCTCCTTTGGATCCACTTGAGTGAATAACTTCCTAGACCAATATGACGTTGTCCACAATTTGTCTCTTTTTTATAAACCCTCCTTGACTCTCTGAAATAATTTTATGGAGCACTTCTTGAGTCTATTAGATATGAACTTGGACATTATCTTATACAAAGCATTTCACAATGAGATAGGCTTGAATCTTAAAAAAAGGAGGGTTTCTTGTGACACCCCAATTATTATCCCCAATGTAGCAATGTATAATTGTAAATATTATGGTTGGGGGCCTAGCAATGTAGTATGTAAACATTGTATATTGAAAATAATGAAATGAGATACATCGTTGGATATATATGGGTAAGGACCAAAGTAATGGGGGGCTATGATTCCACAAGATATGGGTCTCAATGGGGGTTTTGAGGAGTTTTCATATACCTTGAGTTTTAAGCCATCTTCATTAATTGATTTTTTATTTATCTGTTTATCCCTTTGACCTATTAAGCACTCAAGTCATTGAATTATTGTTAGAGGTTGAGTGAGGAAGTCAACCCACTTATTTATGATAGCATGGGTTGAGCGTAATCACCTTTAGGGGAAAAGTAAGAGTCACATATGCATGGGAAAAGAGGAATTTCGAGTAGGAAACAAAATAGTTTTTTATAGTTAGCAAGTGGGGAGAAAAATGATATCTGAGTGATGGAAAATAGTGGCTAGTTTTAGTGGGTATTGAAGATAACTTGCTGAAGTTGGAAATTATGTTGAAAATGAGGTTGTCATGCATGTGTGTGATTTGTTTTTAAAGAAAAATTACCTGAGAGAAAGTGAGCTTGTTGTGTGAGCACTCCTGTTGTAGATGGATTTTATGGAGCCCCTAGTAGAGATATTCTTAGTCAGTCTATTCTAGATCTCTGAAGGGGATGGGGATTGTCTAAGGGATTGCATTCTAGAGAAGGAAATCTCATCCCTTGGGTTGTGTAGATTGATGGGGAAGAGAGTTGGGTGGTTGCAATCATTGTGGGAGTTGTGTCACTAAGTTTTTAGTGAAATTTTGAGCTGTCACAATGGACTGTAGACACCCATATGAGCCTTTACATCCTTGTGGATTCATAGCCCCATCTCAGGGGTGGCTTGTTAAAAATACAATTGGTGCAACATATCCTAAGGTTGGGAGGAATGTCTTTTGTCTACAACTGGTTGTGTAAAACATTTTTAAAATATAAGTATTTTAGTCACTATCATTTAAAATTTTAATGTTATGATTAAATGATGCATTTACTTTGTATTTTGTATATATAATGTTGTTGTGTATGTTTAAATTAGTTGCATTCATGATTTTAATTATTAATGAAACTTTCATGAGTGTGTCTCTCATGTTGTTCATATTTCCACATTTGAATAAAAGGATAGTCAATTTCATAGTAACGTGACCCATAAAGGTAGTTGGGCATGATTGATTTAGATTGCATCATTATATTATTTTTCATCTATCTTGATTCTTTCAAAGTGAAAAAAATTGGAGGATTCATCTTGGAAGGTCATTTTAGTGTCATGTCCCAATTTGGAAAATTGGGGTTCGAAACCTTTTGGAACCATTTTAAAACATTAGATGGAATTTTTTGGTGCTCTGTTGTTTGAAACTTGTTCCCACACCCTTGACGGTGTTCTACACTCCAATACCTTTCCAATGGTGCAAAGCATGCCTCAATCAGAGCTCGTATGTGAAAGTTATGCCTCCCACAAGTTGACCTACCTTGTTGACCACCATGGTATGAGTGGATTCCACGTTAGCCCCCCTTACTCACACATATGGGGATGGCCACATGTGGAATTTTTAGAATATTCTAGAAGATCCAAATCTTACACTAATTTAGGGTTGAGGAAGTCAAAACCCTACCCCTAGTTGGATACGGGGCTATGTTAAATACCAAGTTGTTAGGAGAAGGGGTTCCATTCTTTAGCATTGTATTTGTTCCATAGTTGAGAAGAGGACCTAAGACTGGTATTTTGAGAGCATAAAAAAGGAGGAGAGATTATGTAGCATCCATACATGCCACATTATCAAAGGAAAATCCACAGAGAGTGTCTCATTCTTTGTAATTGCATTTGAAGAAAAGAGAGCAAAGTGGCCTCACCTTCTAGCTGGGTTTTCTCCCACTTTGGGTTTCCCATGTTATATCTTGTGTTTATTTGTGGATGGTGTGTGAATATTTTATTTTTCTTCTCTATTTTTCACATTTAAGCTATTTCATACATTTTAAAGAAGAAAACCAATAATTAAAGAATCTAAGATCTAAAGGAAATTAACCTTCATAGAAAGATTTCAGAAAAAAACCAATATTCCCGAACACTTTTTGGGAATTTTTGAAATCTTCGGAGGAGGAAAAGAGACCCTAGATCACAATACAGAAAATTTTATTCAGTTAACATTTTACCTCCTCAACAATATGGAAAACTTTGTCTTGATGAATTTTTTCCTAGTTTTGCTTCGTTTTGGAGATATCTAGTTTTGGCTAAGAAATACTAAGTCTTGAGGAAATGTACAAAGTGCATAGTTATCAATTCCATATTTATATAGAATTTGATTGCAGCATCAGATTCTAGATGTGAAAATTGTTGTGTGTTCATAATCATAAATCCTACTTTCTCCCGACATAAAAGTTTTTCTGATTCCTCATATCTTTTCTATTACAGATGACAGAAGATAGTCTCTCAACTAAATTGCACTAGTTAGAACAATGTATAATTTAGTAGAAATGACAAATTAAAAAATATATAAATTTTATCCTAGAACTTGAAATGAGGCATGAGTACAACTATTGGAAAGTTGATTAATAAAATACCATGTCTAAAGGATCATAATTTAAATTAGTGTATCTTTTCTCTCCATAAATTCAGATGAAGGATGACCTGCAACCTAATTAATGGAATAGTTTAGAATATGCATAATTCCAACAATAATTTTTGCATGCACATTTTTTCATAATTAGAGGTACATGTAGAACATAATCATTTCCTAAATTAGTATTGGAGATATGGAGGATGCCCATGGATAGTATAGCCATGAGGATCAAATAAGAGGTTTACATATAAGCCTAAGAAATGTAGAGACTGAGTCCAATGGATGTAGAAGCAAATCAGATCTTGTGGATGGAGAATTTATAGGATTTCCACCAAAGAGAGACATTGATTTCTCTATTGATTTGATGCCTGGATTTTCCCTAGTGTCCAAGACTCCCTACACAATGAACACACATAACTAAAAGAGTTGCAAATGTAGCTAGAAGAGTTGTTGAAGAAAGGGTACATATGCCCAAGTATTTCACCTTGGGGTGCCCTGGTGCTTTATGTGAATAAAAAGGATGGAAGCTTAAGGTCGTGTATTGAATTCAGACAACTGAATAATATTTCAGTAAAGAACAAGTATCCTTTTCAAAGGATTGGTGATATTTTTGATCATTTGAAGGGAGAAAAAATATTTTCCAAGATTGACTTTAGATAAGGTTATCATCAAGTAAGAATATGAGAAGAATATACTAGCAAGACAACCTTTTGGACAAGGTATGGTCATTATGAGTTTGTAGTGGTTCCTTTTTGGGTTGAAAAATACACCAACTACTTTTATGTGTTTAATAAATGGAGTGTTTAAAGATTACCTAGAAAAATTTGTCGTTGTATTCTTGGATGATATTCTTATCTATTCCAAGACAAAGGAGGAGCATAAGTAGCATTTGAGAATGGTGCTAGAAGTGTTGAGAGAACACCAATTGTATGTCAAGCTAAGAAAGTGAAATTTTTATAAAAAACAGATCCTTTATTTGGGCCAGATTGTCTCAAAGGATGGCATAGTAGTAGATCAAGAAAATATTGAAGCAATCAAAAGTTGGCCAACACTAAATAAATTTTCAAAAGTTAAATCATTTATGGGTCTAGCTAGTTACTACGAGAGATTCGTTGTAGGTTTCTCCAAGATTGTTGCACATCTGATCACTTCTTTGCAAAAGAAAGGCATAAATTTCGAATTTACTACCAAGTGTGAAGAGAGCTTCCAACACTTGAAATATTTATGAACCAATGGACCTATTTTAAAAGTTGCAGATCTAGATGACGATTTTGTTGTATGCATAGATGCATGCAAGGAAGGGCTTGGTGGAGTCCTTACCCAAAATGGGAATGTCATATGTTATGAGTCGAGCAAACTTAAAGAGCATGGAATGAATTATGCTACCCATGAATTGGAATTGACAACAATAGTTCATGCCTTAAAAATGTGGAGGCATTATCTCATGGGTAGAGAATTTGAACCGAGAACAAACATACCATAATGGTTTGAAATATTTATTTGGACAACTAACATTGAATGATAGACAAACTAGATGGCTAGAATTTCTCAACGAATATGATTTTGACATCAAACACATTAATGGGAAAGAGAATAAAGTGGTTGAGGCACTCATGAGGAGGGTGGATGAAATGCATGTTACAACCATTAACATGTACAATTTAGATTTAGAAGACAAAAATTTAGAAGATGTAATAATAGACCAACACTCTGAACAAATTAAGGAAATATTACATCAAGGTAATGCATAGTAGAAATATAAATATCTAAAAATGGAAGAAGATGGAATTCTCTTGTATAGGAACAAAGTTTATGTTCCTAATTCTCCAGAATTGAGAAATTTAATTTTAAAATAAATTCACAATGTGCCATATGATGGACATCCAAGATACCAGAAAACAATTGCAACAATAAGAGACCAATATTATTATCCCATAATGAAGAAATATGTGGATGATTTTATTGATGGATGCATGGAATGTCAAAAGGTAAAGGATGAGCATAGACATCAAGCGGGGTTGCTACAACCATTACCCATTCTTGAGTGGAAATGGGATATTGTTTTTTCTTAAAGAGAACAAGAAAATTATTTTATTGATAAAATTTGTGAGAGGTCTCACATGAAAATAACATACATATGAAAGGTTCTCTTTGATAAAGAAGATACATCATCCTTTGGGATCAAGGCTGGCCCAACTACCATTAATTTACAACACAAACTATTTGTAAAAACTCCTTTTAGGATGACAGAATAAATTCATACATATGATCCTAGAAAAAACCAACAAAAGAACATAAATGATCAAAAAGTAAGTGGGGTATGCCTGGGTCCATAGGCTAAAAGAAACTTGTTGCTGGTTGATTTGGGTCCAACTCATTTATTATTTAAGGAGGTACGGGCACCTGTAATTTACCGCGAGAAGGGACAAGGAAGCTTCTCCGACTGTCTTCACGAACTCTTGTGGGTACCGATTCCAAAGGCCACCATCTGAATGCTGGTGAAGGCCACAAATTTCTTAAATCAAAATTCGACCTGCATGAAAATGGATTTAGGGAATGGAGTGGGAACAATGGGATCCATTGATTTCTAGGTCCCCCCTAATTTGGTGGATATATTTGTTTTCCATTGAGTCTTCTTCCTTATTGCATTCCCGCTTCACATGATATAATTGGGTGGATTGGAAGAAAGATATCTCCAAAAGAATCCACTGAATAATCTGCTTGAGGATGGAGATCGATGGAAGATTGCCTATTCTAATCAGAGACATGATGGATTTAGAGTCTCCCACGATCACAATATATTTATATCCTTGGTCCTTTTCAAGAATGATGCCTTGATATAGAGCATAGGCCTCGAATTGATTATTTGTCATTTCCCCGAGGCCCTGAGCATACAAAATTTTGAGATTTCCGCTAGGGTCAAAGATAATCCCTCCTGTACCAAAATCTCTAGGATTCCCTTTTAAAGCTCCATCAAAGCACAAGGAAGGAACTGAGATATTTTGTCTCCAAAGGAAGAATTTTGGAGGGGGTAGGAGAAGCTGCCAATTGGGAACTGAGGGGGAGGGGGTAGGAGAAGCTGCCAGTTGGGAACTAAGGGGGAGGGGGAAGGAGGGGGAAAGGGATGAGAAAGGGGATATAATTGGAGTCACCAATAAAATTCCAAGGATTTGAGGGAGAGGAGGAGGGAGTGGGAGGAAGAGAGGAAGGATCCGAGCGATTCAAAAAGGAGAGAAAGGGATTTGACATCCACCCTTAGAGGAGGTGAAAGGTGATCTTCAAAAATATTTTTATTCTATGCCAGCTAGAGATTCCAGTAGAAAAAAATTGGAAGAGTTGTCCAGATAGATAGAAAAAGAGATTTACCTTTGAATGTGCCAGAGTACAAAAATATTTGTTTGTCAAAACGTTTTCTCGAAGAATTGGGCTTGAAGATTCTGTAGTAAAGGTCCCGTGTTACCATTTTCCAGACTTCTTGAGCATAGGGACAATGGATAAAATGATGGGTGGATGATTCCGAGTGTTACTGGCACATGGGACATTTGAAGGGCCTAAAAAATCCTCTTTTGGAAAAATCCCCCCCTGTTAAGACTTTGTTATGAGAAAGAGTCCAACATAAAACATTTATTTTTGGAAGGCCCGTACTTTTCGAGATTGTTTTCCATTTTCTTTGAACAAGCGAGAGAGGGGACAACTCTAGAAGATGAGAATATCCCTACTTCAACGAGTAACCATATCATCCCCATCCCCTTGAATCTTTAAGATGGAATTTGAGAGGAGCACAACCTTGAAGAGATGTGAAGAGCAAGGATGTAGCCTCAAAGAGATGGGAGGGGATCGGACCAAGATCCCATCCAGAACATAAACCAAAGATATGATTCCTGGATGATATGTCAAACAAGGTGAATTTCCCATTATCTCTAAGCTAATCCAATAACAACCTCAACACTAAGTTTTTAGACAAAGGAGGTTGTCCAAAGATCCCATTGTTAATCCAATTGATGCATTTCCCATTGCCCGAGAGGCACATAAGTTGACTTTGGAGCAAAGAGATGGAGGAATTTAGTAGTTTCCATACTGGGGATCTAGATGTTGGAGCTTCCTCAGTATATAGAAACCTTAGTCTTTCCTGGGTTAGATATTTGAACTGAATAACATGTTTCCACCATTCCTTATTGCCTGTGATTAACTGCCATAGAATTTTTGCTCACAGGGTGATATTCACCAAATCTGGATCACAAACTCTGAGCCCCCCATTTTTGATTGGAGCCCTGACTATTTCCCATCAGACCAGGTGCAATATTTTATTATTGTAGCGACCACCTTTTCACTTCAGATTTCTTGTGCTATCATTGCCTTGATTGATTTTGGCGTGAAAAGTGAGGAGAATTGGAAGACAGGTAAAGCAGAGAGGATTGATTTAATTAACATGATTCTGCCAGTCAGATTCAACCATTGCAATCCCAAATAGATTTTTTTTTTTTAAACTTGTCCAGGATGGGGATCCAATAATTGAAAGGAATCAATTTTAGACTAATCGGGATCCGAAGATACTTGAAGGATTTCCAATTTTCTTCATATTCAAAATGAAGGATCCTAGTTATTTGCATGGTCAAGCTCCGAGAAATGTTCCATGTATAAATATTACTTTTGGATTCATTGAAAAGTCATCTCGATGCCTTTGTAAAGGATTCAAGTGCTAGTTTGAATCTGCAGGCAATGATTGTAGAGCCCCCCTTAAAAGAATTGTATCATCTGTGAATTGTGAGTGATTCAGTCAGCGCACCCCTAGGGAAATATTAATACCAGGAATAGACTTGAGCCTCCTCTCCTTCTTCAAAATCCTGCTAAGATAGTATTGATCCAGGTGGATATCGATGGCCATCCACCTCTTCCAACTGGCTCACATACAGTTTTTCATTTTGGCAGTTTTGTATAGTTTTTTGAGTCCCAAACTTCTAGGGTCGTTTTGAGGCCCTAAACGATGTTTTTTTGGACTTTTTTGGGGAGGGGGGGACTTTAATATCGTACAATAACCCTTAGTGGAAGTTTTAGTTATCGGATAGACCTTTTCGACGAGGTATAAAACACCCCAAACGAAGATCGTATGCAAAATTTACGCCCCTGAGAAGTTGACGTATCAACCACCCCCATCGGGGCCAACAAACCTTTTGGATTTTCATCTTCCGGGGTTAGGGTTTTCGATTTTATTTATGTTAAAAATTCTTTTGAGCCTCATTGTAACATCCATATTCTTGCGAATGAGCATAGTCATCACATCTCTTCTCATAGATAAGTTTCCACCATTCTAGCGAGTTCATTCACTTCATATTTTATAGTTCTGTACATTTCGCTCATTAATAGAAATTGTGTATTACTGTATCTCCGTGTTTATTGTTATATCTTTGATATATCTTTGTTATATTATTGGATATCCAATATATCTTTGTACATTTATTAATTATATCTCCGCTCTCATTTCATGCCGAAAATAATCAGGATCAGTGGTATCAGAGCAGGCTGCTTTTGATCATTTTTCAGTGCATGTCCCCGAGGAGGTCTGAGTGTAGCAAGTTGTGTCCCGATCTTGTCTCTCTTGAGAAAAATCGCTCTCACATGCCCAATAAACCCTCCATGGTGAAAGAAAAAAAACCCGATGGAGCACGAGATTATATTAATATGTTGCTTCAACAAGCTCTCACATGATAGAGGGACGAAATGATGGAGAATTTTTCCCACATACTTCAATGACTGTTGATAACATCAGACGCATATTCATCAAGCAACCACTTTGGAGGAACCTCTCCTTTCAAGGTACAATTCAATTTTGATATTCTCGTATTTGAAGGTCAGATAAATGCGGATGCCCTAGAAAAATGGTTAAATATTCTAGAAGGTTACTTCTTTATTGACAATTTTTCCGACATGGAAAAGATCACCTTCACACTCCTTAAGGCTCTCCCCCATGTCAAACATTGGTGGGAAACTTACTGGGAGCAAAGCTCTATAGAGGAGTCTGGAATATATGGGGCCGAGCCCACTTGGGATTTTTTTGTAGATGCGGTCAAGGAACAATTATACACTGTTGGTAACTATGATGACCAGTACATGAGATGGACCACACTACGGTAAGAGAGGGGCCAAACAGTGTCAAAGTTCACAAATATTTTCCATACCTTGCGCACCAAGTTGGGTATCAAAGACTCTGAGTGACATCTGGTTCTAAAATATTGCGGGGCCCTACATAGGTACATCCAAACTGAAATGGATTTCCTGGACATCTCATCACTGGGAGCTGCCTATCGATATGATGTCAAAATCAAGCATAAATTTGGGTACCAAAAAATAATGGGAGAAGACAAATCATCGACACATACCCCACTGCTACTATCACAACTACAATAATTCAACCAAGAGAACCTGCAGATCCTGAAGAGGGGGATAGCCTCTTCCATTCATAGATGTGGGTGAAGGGGACCCTGTTGAATTTCATTGTTGATAGCGGAAGCCAGAAGAACCTCATCTCAGTAGAGGTCGTCAAATAGTTGGGATTACCGACAACACCACACCTGCAACCATACAACATCAGGTGGCTTCACCATGGATGGGATCTCTGTGTCAGTCAACAGTGCCAATTGTGATACATCATCCATCCCTTCAAGGATGAGGTATTATGTGATGTTGCCCCACTGGATGTATGTGATGTTCTTTCATGTCAGGCATATATGTGGAAGCACCATGTTATTTATGAGTCTTGACCCCGTAGTGTCATTTTTACTCTAGGAGGTCATCTCTACAGGATAAAAAACGTTTCCAACTACTATCCCACCTAAATAGTTCCACAAGGTAGTATCTCATACTACAAAATTAATCTTCTTCACAATCTGTTCAAAAGGTGAACATTAGGACACTGTAACCTCTACAGTCTTGGCCCAAGACCGTCCTTTCCAACAGAAGCAGATTACAGAAGAGAAAAAAGATACAATTGTTTCTTCACCTACAATGGTACCTACACACTACCCAGTAAAGCCAAGATACAACATGTTGGTTGAAAATATTCAACCCCACCAACAATAGGTTCACGATAGTCTTCAACAAGCTAAGCAACACAACTTCTCCAGCAAGGCAAGCAACTCACCAGGATTCAGATTCAACAAACGCTTTCCCCTCTCACCCGGGAAATCAATGTAATGGAGACCATTGCTTCGTAATGAGTGAGGATTGATCCAAGTTTATATCGGTGGCCACCCACCTCTTCCAATTGGCTCACATACAATTTTCCATTTTGGTAGTTTTTTTTACAGTTTTTCGAGTCCCAAATTTCTGGGGCCGTTTTGAGGCCCTAAACGATGATTTTTTGGACATTTGGGGGGCCAAGATCACATAGTCACATGCCCTGATCACTAATAGAAGTTTCAGTTCTCATATATACCTTTTCGATGAGGTATCGAATGCCCTAAACAAAGATCATATGAAAAATTTACGCCCCCGGGAATTTGACATATCAACTACCCCCATCGGGGCCCACAAACCTTTTGGATTTTCATCTTCCGAGGTTAGGGTTTTGGATTTTATTTATGTTAAAAAGGAATTATGAGCCTCATTGTAACATATATCTTCTTGCAAATGAGTGTATCCGTCACATCTCTTCTTAGAGATAAGTTTCCACCATTCTAGCAAGTTCATTCACTCTGTATTTTACAGTTCTATACATTTCGCTCATTAATAGAAATCATGTATTAATGTATCTCTATGTTTATTGTTATATCTATGTTATATATCTTTTATATTATTGGATATATGATATATCTCTGTACATTTCTTTATTATATCTCTGATCTCATTTCGTTTCAAAAATAATCTGAATCAGTGGTCTCAAAGCAGTCTGCTCTTGATCATTTTTCAGTGCATGTCCCCGACAAGGTCCGATTATAGCAAGTTGGGTCTCGAGATTATATCTCTTGAGAAAAATCGCTCTCGCACGACCAAGAAACCATCCATGGTGGAAGAAAATAAAATGACGGAGAAGAATAATATATTAATCCGTTGCTTGAGAAAACTCTCACGCGACATAGGGACGAAATGATGGAGAATTTTTCCCACATCCTTCAACGCCTGCCAATAACAACATGCACATCTTCATCAAGCAACCACTTTGGAGGCACCTCTCCTTCAAGGTGCAAGTCAATTTTGATATTCTCATATTTGAAGGTCAGATAAATGCGGATGCCCTAGAAAAATGGTTAAATCTGCTAGAAGGTTACTTCTTTGTTCACAATTTTTCCGAAAGGGAAAAGATCACCTTCACACTCCTTAAGGTTCTCCCCCATGAAAAACATTGGTGGGAAACTTACTAGGAACAAAGATCCACAGAGGAGTCTGGAATTTATGGGGTCGAGCCCACTTGGGATTTTTTTGTAGATGCGTTCAAGGAACAATATTACCCCGTTGGTAAATATGACGACCAGTACATGAGATGGACCACACTTCGAGTCCCAAATTTCTTGGGCCATTTTGAGGCCCTAAACGATGATTTTTTGGACTTTTGGGGGGCAAAGAGCACATAGTTGCATGCCCTAATCCCTAATAGAAGTTTTATTTCTCATATAGACCTTTTTCGACGAGGTATCGAACGCCCTAAACAAATATCGTATGAAAAAGTTATGCCCCCGTGAAGTTGACATATCAACTAGCCCCATTGGGGCCCGCAAACCTTTTGGCTTTTCATCTTTTGGGGTTAGGGTTTTGGATTTTATTTATGTTAAAAATGAATTCTGAGCCTCATTGTAACATCTATCTTCTTTCAAATGAGTGTATCCGTCACATCTCTTCTTAGAGATAAGTTGCCACCATTCTAGCAAGTTCATTCACTCTGTATTTTACAGTTCTATACATTTCGCTCATTAATAGAAATCGCGTATTATTGTATATCTATGTTTATTGTTATATCTCTGTTATATATATTTTATATTATTGGATATCTGATATATCTCTGTACATTTCTTTATTATATCTCCGATCTCATTTCATGTCGAAAATAATCCGAATCAGTGGTCTCAGAGCAGTCTGCTCTTGATCATTTTTCAGTGCATGTCCCCGACGAGGTCCAATTATAACAAGTTGGGTATGGATCTTGTCTCTCTTGAGAACAATCGCTCATGCACGCCCAAGAAACCCTTCATGGCGGAAGAAAATAAAAACAACAGAGCAGAATAATATATTAATCTGTTGCTTGAGAAAGCTCTCACGCGACTGAGGGACGAAATGATAGAGAATTTTTCCCACATCCTTCAACACCTACCGATAACAACATGCACATCTTCATCAAGTGACCACTTTGGAGGCACCTCTCCTTTCAAGGTACAAGTCAATTTTGATATTCTCGTATTTGAAGGTCAAATAGATGTATATGCCCTAGAAAAATGGTTAAATATGCTAGAAGGTTACTTCTCTGTTCATAATTTTTTCTAAAGGGAAAAGATCACCTTCACACTCCCTAAGGTTCTCCCCCATGAAAAACATTGGTGGGAAACTTACTAGGAGAAAAGATCTGCAGCGGAGTCTGGAATTTATGGGGCCGAGCCCACTTGGGATTTTTTTGTAGATGCGGTCAAGAAACAATATTACCCCATTGGTAACTATGATGACCAGTACATGAGATGGACCACACTGTGGAAAGAGAGGGGTCAAACAATGTCGGAGTTCACAAATAATTTCCATACCTTGCGCACCAAGATGCGTATCAAAGGCTCCGAGCAACATCTGGTTCTGAAATATTGCAGGGCTCTGCATAGGCACATCCAAACCGAAATGGATTTCCTAGACATCTCATCACTAGGAGTTGCCTATCGATATGCTGCTGAAATTGAGCAGAAATTTATGCACCAGAATAAGAAGGAGTTCAGGTCTGCAAATACACAATAACCAAATAATGGTAAAGACGACCCTAACAACCAGCCTTTAGAAAACCAATCCAAGCCACATGGAAATAAGGGTAACGAAAAGACAAAGAAGGACACTGGAAAGTGGTGCAATTTCCACAAAAGGCCCTAGCACAACACCGATGAATGTCGCTCAAAATAGTCATTGGTGGTCGAGATAAAAGAAAAAGAGTCGAACTCAGATTCAAAAAATAATGGGAGAAGACAGATCATCGATGTAGACCCCACTGCTACTGTCGCGACCCCAATAAATCAACTAGAAGAAATAACAGATCATGAAGAGGGGGAGCGTCTCTTCCATTCATAGATGTGGGTGAAGGGGACCCCATTGCATTTCATTGTTGATAACAGAAGCCAAAAGAACCTCATCTCAACATAGGTCGTCAAACAATTGGGATTGTCTACAACACCACACCCACAACCATACAACATCGGGTGGCTTCGCTAGGGACGATATCCCTGTGTCATCCAATAGTGTCAATTGTCATATGGCATCCAACCCTTCAAGGATGAGGTATTATGTGATGTTTCCCCACTAGATGTCTGTGATGTTTTTTTGGGCCAACCATATATGTGAAAGCGCCATGTTATTTATGAGTCTCGACCCCGTAGTGTCATTGTTAATCTGGGGGGTCATCTCTACAAGATACCAGAGGTATTTCCAACTATTGTCCCACGTAAACAATGCCGCAAGGTAGTATCTCATACTAAAAAATTCAGCTTCTTCACAATTTGTTCAAAAGGTGAACAGAAGGACACTGCAACCACTGCAGCCTTGGCCCAAGACCCTCCTTTCCAACATAAGCATATTGTAGAAGAGAAAGAAGAT